>JANTPZ010147352.1:0-11208 GCA_025593235.1 Vachellia pachyceras
GTCTCAGTTGAGCCAAACTTGGATTATTGTGTATTGAGTTGTTTTGTGATTGACAAAGTAGAATGGAGTTCATTTTGCTTATTCAATGAAATCTTGTTGTTCTCTTCTATCATCCTAGTTGTGCTTGGTTTTAGAGTCAACAATGTATGGAGTTGATTTTGTCACTTTGCAATTTCCGTACACACACTAAGTGTTCTTAAAGGATTTCATGAAATGGAGTTCATTTCATGAGATTTCTGACCTGGCGAGTTGTTGGGATTTTTAATTACGAAACTTAGTGCGACAGTTGATGCTTTTCCCTAATCCTTTGTGAACTATGATGGCACAATTCGTTTTCAAGAGGAATCCATATCACATACACTTTTCATACTCAAATATGCTTTAATCTCTCTTTCATCCAGAAAATACCAAAAACAAGTTTTCTTTTGCAATTAGTTTAGGTACATAGCATAAAAGAATTAGAAATCGATTGAATTTGCAGTACAAATATAATCACAAGCTAAGGATTATTGGTACGCAATAGTAGCTTCCAGAGAGAACGACCCTGGGGTTATCGCTGTACAATCCTTAGAAATCACAATTAATATTCTTGATTCATTTTCAAGGCTAACTAACGACCTAAGTTTACAATCTGTGGCTTAGTCGGACCACAAATAGAATTCTTTCACAAGAATTGCATGCTAATTATTGTAGAATAAATGCTTGAGAGAATGTAACAGAGGAACTAGTTAAACAAGTATTGAATGCAAGTTTTGTAGATAGTTATTTTGTATCTTCCATCTTCAATGCTCTTCTATTTATAGTTGTGTAGCCATTAATGTTTGTAAAAAAAAACTTTGTTTATGTTACATTGAGCTTCATCATTCAATGTTCATTAAATGCATGCTCTGACATAAAGTATGTTGTCGGTGAGAATTAATTTGTTAAGCTTGAACGTCGTAGAAACCACCAGAGACCCATACCCTGTTGCAAAGTAAGATGGTTAAATATTTATGAAGGCAGGTATAAATTATTTCAGTTGAGTATGGTTACAGAAAGATTTCAAATAAAGTTGATGCTTTGATGAAAAGTGTCACGCCCCTTTTATTTATTGGCGCAGCTGCTCTAAGCATGTAAAACTTGTTTTTATAAAATAATTTTATTTCCTAATTTCTTTGGATTGACAACATTTCTGAAAATTCTTGAACCTTTTCCAATAACTTTTCAATAACATTATTTTCTCATTTGAATCCAAAGTATTAAACTTAACATTGGGTCATCACTCTTTATTTATATTTTTTTAAAAAAAACATTTTTCTTTTAAAAACTATTCTCTAGGCTCATCTACTCGCAATAACCATTTAATTCTACTCGTTATTCATTGAGAATAACATTTACTTATATATCTACCTTTAGTCTCATATTACTGTATACATAATTTATACAATAAAATATCCATAGCCATTTAAGTTATCTGTGCTTATATTAAAATAAAACCTTAAACTTCTAATTAAGTCAAACTATATGTAAAAGGCTCTTCCATCTCCATTCTATGCTTCCCTTATCACCAATTCCTTGCCTTTTGAGCTACCTGCCTCTTCTATATTTTGTTGAAAGGGAGGCTGAGATTCGAAAATCCCCATAGAAACCACAATGTATCATATAGTTATATATAAAATTCACAATCATGTAAGATAACCACATGTTCATACGGCATATACGGCAGTAGTACAAATCATGAGGTCACACCTCAACATCATACGTCAATAATTTAATACATGGGGATTTCATCTCAACATCATATGACAATAATTTACGGCATAAGATTTCACCTCAACATCATACTGCAACAATTTACAGCATGAGGTTTCACCTTAACATCACACGGCAATGACTTACGGCACATCATATGGCACATACAATCATGTAGAATTAAATACATAAGTATAAGATAAAAAAGGTTTCTACCTGTTTCCCTTGCTTTACCTTTACCTCCCTTGGTATCCCCTTTTCCGGTCTTCCTCGAGTTGCTCAAGCAAATGTCAAATCCTACAAAAATATACGTATAGTATTATGTTAATTATACGTTTATCCAACTTTATATTTATCTCCTCTTTCTTTCATGATTTCATTTCTACCCCCTTTACATTATTTGATTTTCTTTTCTTGACTTTTGAATTATTTTTCAATAACTTTGAAAAATAATAACTTACTCCATAAAATTCTCAAATAAATCCTCAAAAGTTGTAGCTTAAGAAACTTTTTATATTTTTCGTATTTCAATAGCAGACTTTGTTTCACTTTTCAAATTATCAAATTCTTTAATACTTTCTCCTGCACCAGCTTACATATTTGTACAGACCCACATGCACAAATATGCATATAATTATACACCAATACGTGTATGTGTATATATATAATCTTATTTCCAAAAATTATCTTGAGTGTCCTATAAGCATTTTAAAACCTTCAAAGACCACTTCTTAACACCTTCACTATTCTCAATATTCCAACAATTTATGCATGCACACATATTCACTTTCAAATATTTTTTAGAATATATATACACAAGTGCACACACATATACATATATATATATATATATATCTCATGGGAATAGACCAACATTTGCAGTGACTAAATTCCAAATCGTTAAAATTATCTATTAAAATTCCTTTATATTACTATAGTCTTATTGTGACACCTCTTATTCTCCCCTCTAAGCTTCATAATAGATCACTAATGAACCACTTTTGGGCTTTAGATAGCTCAAATTGACCAAAGAAGTGAACTTGAAAATTTTCAAAATGGAACACTATCCATTTGGTCAATTTTCCAGATTTATGACCCAACTTTGAAAAATCATAACTAATTCTAGAAAAATCAAAATTGAGTGGTTCCAATTTCTTTTTGAAGCTTATTAAGTGGTCTATAGGGGAAAAATATCACTTGTTCAAATCCTGACCCAATTGATACAGTTAATTCCGTGAAAATGTACTGTTCAATTGGTAACTCTTCATTTTTCCAGATTTAACTCTTAACTTTGGAAAAACATAACTCTTTGCACAAATATCCAAATCCAGTGATCTTGGGCTCGTTTTAAGTCTTTTTCATGGAATGAGAAATGTGAGGCTAGTTCCAAGAGTTGAAAATGAAGCTAACCTCGATGCCTATACTAATGATTCCTGATCCCCAGAGAACCTATGTGGTCTACAGTGATGCTAGTAAGCATGGATTGGGATGTGCGCTTATGTACAGGGTCGAGTGGTAGCTTATGCCTCACGACAGTTAAAGTTTTATGAAGAGAATTATTCCATGCATGATATGGAGCTAGCAACGATAGTTTATGCTCTAAAGATATGGAGGCATTGTTTATATAGAGCAACCATCAAGTTGTACTATGATTATAAAAGTCTCAAGTATTTGCAAGATCAGAAAGAGTTGAACTTGAGACAGAGACGCTGGATGGAGTTGCTTAAAGACTATGACTACCTGATAAAGTATTATCCAGGTAAAGGAAATGTAGTTGCCGATGCACTGAGTAGCAAGACAGCGCAGGTAGCTATGATGATAATGAAAGAGCAGAGATTAATAAAGAACCCCGAGATTGGGGTGTATTGAATCAGTTGCAGATAGCGCCTGATAGATAGGGAACTACTCAGATTCTCATTAACATAGAGGAAGAGATAAAAAATTTCAGAAAGAGGATCGATTTTCATAAAGTATAGAGACTTAGATGAGTCAAGGGGAAACCAGAGAACTCAATAAGACATCTAAGGGAATATAAAGCTCAAAGATATATTATATCCCTCCAAAGCCTGCTTTTAGGCAGAGGATACTAGATGATATTGAGCCTTACCTTTGGAAACGAGATAAAGGAGATGATCAAGGAAAGAATCTCTGATAGTCTAGTAACATTCGAGGTTTTTAGACATTCTAAGCTATGGGTGAGCTAGAATATGATCGTGTGCTAGACAAAGTACATGTTATCAGAGATAAAGTTCCATATATTAGAATCATCCAAGAGTTCAAAAGAGTTATAGAACAAAGAGATAGGATAGGTAGGGTAATGAAATTCTGTATAGTGATTCTAATGCCAGAGGTAAATAGAGGTATATGGTATGAATAGTGGAAGCATAATTATGATATAGAAATGTTATTTGGGTTGTATTTTATGAAAGCTAAGTATGAGAATGAGTTGGGTAGATGTTGAATAAGTTGTAGTTAATTTTTTAAAGAAATCAGAAAGTAGATAGTACCAGAAGTACTAGAGCTGCTGAAGGGCTTTATGATTATTAAGAGTAAGCCAGATAGACTGTGATAGACACAGTAGCCAAAGCAGCAACAGTTTCAGTAACCACAATAGACTTCCCAACTTAAGTTAGCCCAAGTTTAACAGCAATAAAGGCATAGTACTAGCAGCGGAGTTTGAGGATACTTTGTGATAAATTATCTGCTAGTATATAATTCTAAATCTTTATATGATAAAGGATTCCTATGAGAATAAATTGTAAAGATGAAATGATCATGGATGAAATGGTCAAGGAATCTTAAAAGCTACCAAAGAGAAATCTAGTAGCCCGTCATAATGATACAGATGATGAGAAATAGATAAAGAAGCGTTATGACACACCCCAAAACAGTAAAGACAAATCATATAGGACTTAGAGATGCCTTGGGCAATGAGATTTAAACTAGTGATATTTCACTATGTTTCCAGGCATCGTAGAAGGGTGTGATCCTCAGGCTAAGTATGAAAATGAGAAATTAAGTTCTCATTAATAAATGTCACTGCTAAATAAGTAAGAAAGTTAAGAAAGGTTCCTTGATTGGGACAAAGTACATTGCGTATGATGAGAAGAGGAAGTACCCAACAGAAAGCATACCAGAAAATGTTTAACCAAAAAGTATCTCTCTAGAGTTTGGGGTGGAGATTTTCCTATGCTATCACCGTAGTTAGGCAAAACGCCGCAGTTAAGCGTAGCTGATTAAAATCGCCTCAGTTAGGTGAGCTACTTCCTGATAGACAGGGAGAAGCATATTCCTGATAGACAAGAATCAGATAGAGCTATAATGGGAAACTATTGTGAGCTTCTCATGTTATCCCACAAGAGAAAGAAAGTAGTAAAAGCAAGGCATATGGAATAAACCATTCCCAATACGAAAAGAGAGAAAAGGAGCTAATAACAGTCAGAGACAGAATCCCTTGAATTGCTAGGTACCAATTAAATTAGTAAGATGAACAGAATGCAAGTCCTCTCTTTCTGCAACATCATAATAATGATCAGAAAAGAAGTAATAAGGGTTGTTGAATCCTGAGATATAGCAGATTGGCATAGAACAGACGTTGAATGAATCAATGTCTAAGAGTTCAAATAGTATAGCAAAAGAGATGTGGCATGAAAAATATAAGTTAAGAAGTATGAAAGGAAAATAAAATGCTCTAGTGAAGTGTAAGAGGAAAAGAGGATTGAGCAAAGCCTAAGAAGACATGTCAGCTTCTACGATTAATCTTGGGGAATTATCAAACTAGCTACCACTGAGGATAGACGACTTAACCTTGGCTTATGCTTGATGGTCTAAGGGTTCCAAAGAGTAAAATGGCTCTAGTATAAGAAATTCCAGAGATAAGAAGTGGCGATATGCCTCTAGAAAAGCAATAGAGCTCTTAAGGTTTGCAGACCCAGTTAAAGCAAGCAGAGAGCCTTTATGGCTCAAAGTAAGATTAAGATAAGAAGGCGTCCTTACGATAGTTAGCTAGTATAGAGAGAGTACCCTTGATTATTTCTATAGATAGTTGACTGTCAATCAAGATGAGCTTATTCCCAATTCCTTAAGCAAGAAAGTAAAGAAAGTGAAGAGCAAAACTGTAAGTCCTGAATGAGTGATAATCAGGCCAGTTAAAGAGAAAGATAAGTTGAGAAGTAAAGAATATCAAAAAGCTTCACAGATTGAAGCTTAAAGCCTCCAATATAATTATCAGTAGTTGATCACGAGGCTAGCTAAACAATGTGAGATCTTGAAAGTAAAGTAAAAATCTCTCTAAACTATAAAAGCACAGAAGAACCAAGGGAAGTGAAAAATCTTAAAAGTTCCCTATTGGAGTGCTGAAGTTCAGAAAGGAATGTGATAACTCAAAGTAGTATTATGTCTCTCTAAAGCCTATTATGAGGCTATAGGTATAAGTTAAGGAAGAAAGACAGAGAACCTTATAAATTATACGAACTCACCAGGTATTGAAAGAAGAGACTTAAGGGTGAGTTAAAGGCAAAGATACAGAAAAGAGACAGATAATAAAAGTCAGCAAAGAATGAGGCTGACCAAATGAAATGACCATTGAAATATAGGCAATAAGTAAGATTGCCTCAGAAATTTTATTTTTCAAAAATAATGGTCGGATAGTAAAGATAAAAAAGCTCTAGTAAATAGAGAAATTGGCATGATTCTTAAACAGTGATAAAATGAGTAAGAAGATAAAGCTAATAGAGATGTGATAATTAGTAAGAAATTCATGCCAATAAAAGAAGACGACCGTGATATTAAAATTAGAGATCATATATTCTTGAGGATATCTCCATTAATGAAGATCCGGTAAATCTTCAAGGCTAAGAGAGCCCAGTTAAAGAAATATTCTAAGAATTTAAAAGTTGATGCAATAGTTATCGTTTGGCCTTACTCCCAAGTCTGAATTAATGATGCCAGAAATTTCATGTTTCCCAGTTAAAAGGAAAGATCATACAACAGATAATTATAAAAGTATTCTAGCCAGAGCCAGTGCTAAGGAATGTATGTAGGGAAACATAAGAAAAGATGTAAGTCAAGAGCCTAGAATTAATAACTCATATGTGTAAATTTTGAGGACGGAATTTATTTTAAGGGGGAGAGAAATGTAATATCCACTATTTTTTGTAAATTGAAATAGAGGCCAAACTGATAGTTATGAGATAAGATAAGGCCCTGAAATAAAAGTACAGAAAGAGAAGATGTCAATGGACCAAAGAGACCCAGGTCAATTTAGTCCTAAGGCTTTGAAATTACTAAGAATGTAAGCCAGGGACATAAATGTCATTAAGTATAAAGACCAAGGGCAATATGGTCATTGGATAAAAAGGGCTAAACCAGTAATCAAAAGTCAAGTTAGATCCCACAGATGGAAAGCACGGAAAAAGTTGATGCTGATGGGCCGGATAAGCCAAAGTCAGACCTGGCTCAGCGGGAGAAATTTTATGAGAACTCCGTAGTTAAGCGTACTCACTCTGGAGTAGTGTAAGGATGGGTGACCTTCTGGGAAGGACCCATATGTCATTTAACAAAAAGACCAAGGACATAAAGGTCTTTAAGTGTTAAAAGTAAGGGTAAAATGGGAATTTTGAAAATTAGAGAAAGTAAGGGCAAATGGTAAATATGAGAAAAAGGAAGGGCATTTTGGTCATTTGACAAAGTCAAAGTCAAAAGTCAACTGTTGACTAACAATTTACTGATGCCCAATAAACAGAGCTCGACTCACTGATCACAACCGTGAATCACGGATTTTCCAGATTCGGACTAGATTTCTGTCTATATAATTTTGAAGGGCAGATAAGGGAAAAATAATTATTTAAGGTACAAGGAGTTCTCAAAGATCAGAGACTAGAGTATGGAAAAATTCAGTGAATTTTATAGTATTTAATAAAATTATTACCCAGTATACGATCAAGGCGATTTTCCCGAATAAGAGGAAAAAACCCCGAAAATCCCCAAAATATAATTTATTTCAAAAATTAATTTTGGACAATCTAGAGGGCATTTTGGGAAAAGAAAAAGGGCTAAAGTATCAGTGAAAAATGTAGAAATTTTTAAGGCCCTAAAAGTATTTTGCCCCCCGATTGCACTTTTTCAGGGGTTTTGGACATGATAAAATTACCCTGTTAATTTTAATGAAATCAAGGGGTATTTTGGAGATGATGATTTTACCATATTCAAGAGGAAAATATGGAGATTAAATGAGGAAGAAAATATCTCCAGAAAAGTGGAAAAAGATTTATTGGAATTAAGTTACTTTTACCGATGAAAGTTGTAATCGGTAGAAGTAACCGAATGGTAACTGGTTTGGTTAGAGTAACCAAACTCCAAACCAGATTTTTACACCCAATTATTACCACTTTTAGCTAACCAATGAGAAGCAAACAAATGGTGAATATGTGGTGAAATCTGAGCCCTTCGATTAACCTCCTTATGTATGAATGAATCTTAGCCTTCCATCTTTTATGAGAGATTTTTATAAAAGCCATTTCTCTCCATTTCCCTCCCATTTTGGCCGACTTTCTTGGCTGCTCAAGAGAAGATAGAAGACACCATTTTTGCTTTTGGAGAAGGAGGAAGAGTTTGAAGAAAAACTAAGGTAAGAGACTAAAGCACCTAAACCCATACATATTCTTGCTCCTTGTGATCTCCTCTACAACTTCCATGGATTGGAATTTTGATTAAGTCTCTCTTTCTCAAGTTTGAAGGTTAGGGTTCATGAGAGCAAAAGTTAGAAAGAGAGGGATTTAGAACTCATGGATGGTTGTAAAAGACTCCTTGTGTTATAAGGAGTGTTTTGATGTATATATTGTGATTGTTTGGCTCTTGTTTGTTGGTTTTGAAATTTTTGGGATGATGAACCCTAAGGGGAGATGCTGCCCAAATTTTTATTTGATAGAGGAGAGTTAAATTCAAGTTATACAATCCATGGAAATGAGTTTGAGATCAAGAATATGTTGGTATATGGGTTGAAAGTTGGAAAAATCATAGTGAAGCTAATATGGTGTGTGTCTTGGCCTGGTTTGGAATTTGGGGAAGGAGTGTTCTTTTGGTGATTTTGATGCTTCCAATGGGTTCAAAATGAGTTTCTATGTAGGGTAAAAGTGACCACAAGTTTAGGGAAGCATTAGAAAACATTAAAGCCAAGTTTAAAGCTCTGAGGCTTGTAAAGTTCAAGGGGATGATTAAGGGAGATTTACATTGATTTTTGCTTTGGAAATGGCTTATGTTTTGTAATATCCATAATTTTTCGACTAGCTGAAATAAATGTTAATCCGATAATTAGAAAATGAAAAGGAAAACCAGAGGTAGATAGCTCATAAAGAAAGGAAAGTTATAGTCAGAAGTTATAAAGTTAGAACTGGCTTAATGTATGGAGTTCCAAAAGAATTACAAAGTTAAATATATTTGCTCTAGAGTAATGTGAGGATGAGAAATTTATAGAAAAGGACCCATATGTCATTTAATAAAAGATCAAGGGCATAAAGGTCTTTTAGTATTAAAAGTAAGGGCAAAATGATAATTTTGCAAAAAGTAAAGAAAGTAAGTGCAAAATGGTAATTATGAGAAAGTGGAAGGGCATTTTCGTCATTTGACAAAGTCAAAAGTCAATTGTTGACCAAAAATTTCAGATGCCCAATGGATAGAGCCCGACTCATAGATCACAATCACAAAACACGGATTTTCCAAATTCAAATTAGATTTTTATTTATATAATTTTGAAGGGCAAAAAAAGGGAAAAATAATTATTTAAGGTATCAGGAGCCCTCCAAAAATTTAGAGAAAAATATGGAAAATCCAGTGAATTTTATAGTATTTAATAAACTTATTATCCAGTATACGATTAAGGCAATTTTCCCGAAAATTGGGAAAAAGACCCAAAAATCCCCGAAATATAATTATTTCAAAAATTAATTTTGGAAAATCTAGAGGGCATTTTGGAAAAAGGAAAAGGGCTAGAGAATTAGTGAAAAATGTAGTATTTTTCAAGGCCCTAAAAGAATTTTGCTCTCTGATTGTACGTTTTCAGGGATTTTGGACAGGATAAATTAATCCTGTAAAATTTGAGAAGAGTAAAGGGTATTTTGGGTATAATAATTTTGTTATATTCAAGATGAAATTATGGAGATTTAATAAGGAAGAAAATATCTCCAGAAAAGTAGAAAAAAGATTTACCGGAATAAAGTTAAGTTTTACCGGTAAAAAGTGCAATCGGTAAAAGTAACCGAATGTGATCCAATTTGGTTAAGGAAACCAGATTTGTAACCAGAAATTTACAGCCATCATTGCACTTATAAAGAGCTAAGGAGAAGCTAACAAGTGTCCCTTAGGTGGCACAATCTCATCCCTTAGATAACACTTAGTTTACAAGTCTTAATCTTAGCCCTTAAATCCATTAGTGCATGAATTAATAAACAGAAAAATCCCTCCATTTTCAGCCCCATTAGTCCGACTTGTTTCAGCTGGAAAGGAGAGCAAAGGGCACCATTTTTACAAGGAAGAAGAAGAGGAAAAAGCTTGGGAAAATCAAAGGTAAGAGAGACTGCTACCTTATGTTATATACCAATCTCTTCCTTGTAACTTCCTCCTCAACTTCCATGGATTCAAAATCTGATTTGGCCTCTCTTTTTCAAGTTTCATAACCTAGGGTTCTTGAGAGAAAAGTGAGAAAGAGAGGGATTTAAAGCCATTTATGGGTTGCAAATGCTTCCTCTTGTTGAAAGGAGCATTTTGATGTTGTTGTTGATGTTGTTGGAGTTGTTTTCATGACTTTGTAAATTTGGAAAATCATGATAAATTAGGGGAGGTGCTGTCCAATTTTCCACTTGATATAGAAGAGTTAAAATCATGCTTTCCCATGCATGAATGAGAGTTTGGAAACAAGAATCAAGTGGTATAATGGTTGGAAGTTGAAAAAGTCATATTGTTGAATATGTGTGTACTGTTTCGGCTGGTCTGGAATCTGATGAAGATGAATTGTTTTGATGATTTTTATGCTTCCAATGGATCCAAAATGAGTTTTTGTGTAGGGTATAAGTGGTCCCAAGTTTATGGAAGCATTAGAAAAAGTTAGAGGCAAGTTTGATGTTCTAGGACTTAGAAAGTTAAGGGGATGATTAAGAGACTTTTTACATTG
Source organism: Vachellia pachyceras (assembly GCA_025593235.1). Lineage (NCBI taxonomy): Eukaryota > Viridiplantae > Streptophyta > Magnoliopsida > Fabales > Fabaceae > Vachellia > Vachellia pachyceras. The sequence continues at coordinate 10,898 of JANTPZ010147352.1, forward strand.
TTTCTTACCTTGGAAATGGCATATGTTTGATGGCCAATAAATTGTCCATTGTGTAGGCAAAGAGTTTGTTCAAGAGGGTGACTTTTCAAGAGTTCAAGAGAAATTTCAATTTAAAGGAGAATTAAGAAACAAAGGTAGCAAAGATTTCTAACTTTACCTAACATTATTGTGAAATTATTCTAATGATGTGCATGACTTTATGACATTGTGGAAATGTGTTTATGAGTGACATTATGCTATGGCCATATGCATTGATATGTGCTTGGTACACATTTTGCATTGTTACACATTAATTCATAAACTTAAAGCAT
>JANTPZ010147359.1:8484-18963 GCA_025593235.1 Vachellia pachyceras
GTTACATTCTGAAATTCTAAAGGATAAAATGCAATCTAAAATCTAGGAAGATAAAATTCAAATTTCAAAATAGTATCTATCCTAAAATCTAGATAGATATTATCCTAAAATCTAGATAGATACTATCCTAAAATCTAGCTAATTTGAAATTCAAATTAAAAATTTTTGCATAAATTAAATAAGCAATAACTATATCAGAATTTTAGGCCCAAAATGTGATTATTTAGGTCAGAATGAGTCCTCCTAAGTATAGCCCATGGTCCAAGCCCTTTCATTTGAAGCCTTCAAGCCCAAAATAGGATCTGCAAGTCCATTTTCAGCCCAAATCAAGTTAATGACGTCCTTGGAGTCTTCATCATCTTTTGTTGATCCAAATGCCATTTGTTTTGTGAGAACATCTTGCACAAGCCCATTTAATGCTTCCTTAATTCTCTTGGCTCTTGCTCTTGTGAGTCCACTTGGAATTTGTAGAGGCTCTTTTGAAATTTGATAAATCAGCTTGCTGGATTGCATCAAGCTAGCTGCTCAAAACAAAGAAAAAGAAGGCCTAAATTCTTCAAAAAGAAAAAGGCATAATTCTTCAAAATGAAAAGGGCATATGTTTTAGGCATTTGGGGTGACAGTTCAGGAGAAGAGGAGAGTGATGCAGAAGAAGAAGCTAATCTTTGTCTTATGGCTCAGGAAGAAGAAACTGACACCGAAGAGGTATTTGCTGAACCTAGCTATGATGAATTACGTCAGGAATATGATGAAATGCATATTAGGTTAATTAAATTTGCTAAAGAGTTATCTTTCTTAAGAAAAAGGTTAAAGAACTTGAAAAACCATCTGAAACTCCTGTTGCCACAAGTGTTTGTTCAAAATGCAATGATTTGAAAAATGAAAATGAGAAGTTATCCAAAGCTCTTCAGAAGTTCACTCAGGGTAGTGAAATGCTTCAAGTAATCTTGAAAACCAAAAAGTCACAAATGATAGAAGTGGTATAGGATATACTCCTCAAAATGATTTACACAAAGGAAAGAAAAAGCATGGCAACAAGAATTATTTGAACTATTTTCAAAAATCAGTTCATTCCTCAGAACCCTTTGCTTTTTGTAGCTACTGTAATAGAAAAGGTCATCAAACTAGAAATTGTTTTTTCAAGAAAAACAAAGCATTAGGCACTTACAAGTGGGTACCAAAAGGAACTTATGTTCCAAAGGCACCAAACACTAACATCCGAGGACCCAATAAAACTTGGGTACCTAAAGCAACCAAATGATTCTCTTGCAGGTGTGTCTTAGAGCATCCAAAGCAAACAAATGGTACATTGACAGTGGATGCTCACGACACATGGCAGGTGACAAGAGTAGATTCATTAGCCTGAAAGCTAAAGAGGAGGCAAAGTAAGTTTGGGAGGAAACCAATCAGGAAAGATCACAGGAGTTGAAGAAATTGCTAATTCAAATGGAGATTCTGTAAAAGATGTATATCATGTGGAAGGTCTTTGCCATAATCTTCTCAGTGTTAGTCAGAGCACAAACAGAGGCAATTGCGTAATATTTGACTCTGAAGAATGCTTCATCATCAACAAGAAATGTTTTCCTATTGATAAAGAGAGGCTGAACATTCAACTCAGAGCTCCTAGAGATGGTATTTGTTATACCATTGAATTAGAAAATAATTTTTCTGACTCATGCTTAATTAATCAAGCTGATGAACCAATTTGTGGCATAAATGATTGGCTCATTTAAACATGCATCAACTTGACAAATTAATCAAAAATGAATTAGTTCAAGGGCTTCCAAAACTCAAGTTGAAAAATGACTTGGTGTGTGATGCTTGTCAGTTAGGAAAGCAAACCCAATAAACTTTTAAATCAAAAAATGAGCTTTCTTCAAAAGACCCCTTAATTGTTGAAATTCAGTCTGAATGATGATTTATGGAATTTTAAATATTTAATGGTTGAAAATAATTATTTAGGGTATCAGGAGTTCCCAAAGACCAAAAACCAGAGTCTAGAAAAATTCAGTGAATTTTATAGTATTTTACAAAATTAATGCCTAATGTACGACTAAGGCGATTTTCCCGAAAATGAGGAAAAAGACCTGAAAATTCCCGAAAAGTATTTTGCCCTTCGATTGTTTGTTTTAAGGGATTTTAGACAAGATAAAATAATCCTGTAAAATTTGAGGAAATCAAGGGGTATTTTGGGGATAATAATTTTACCATATTCAAGAGGGAATTATGGAGATTAAATGAGGAAGAAAACATCTCCAGAAAAGTAGAAAAAGATTTACCGGAATAAAGTTATGTTTACCGGTAGAAAGTATAATCAGTAAAAGTAACCGAATGGGATCTAGTTTGGTTAACTTTTTACACCCATGTGCAGCCCATTATGACACCTTTTTAGTAACCAATAAAGAGAGAGCACATGAGTATGATGGTGGATGAATCTTGGCCCTTGGATTTAACTTGGGAATTAAGGCAAAATCACAACCATCCATGAAATTTCAAGGGAATTAATAAAAGAGGCCATTTTCACTTTCTCTTCCACCATTTGGCTGATTCTCTTCTCCCTTCCAAGCTGTAAATTTCGTCCTCCACAAGCAAAAGAAGAAGAAAGAAAAGCTTGAAGCACACAAGGTAAGCTTCTAATCAACCAAACCAACCTATTTTCCTAAGCTTTGTGACTTCCTCTACCTTTCTAACGGTTTAGATTTTTGGTTTTGGCTCACTTTTGGTGGTTGGAAAGTTAGGTTTCATGAGAGGAAAGATGAGAAAGAGAGGGATTTAGAGGAAATAAATGGTTGTAAAACACTCCTTGCATGACAAGGAGGAGATTGATGTATATATTGCTTGGGTTTGATGTTTGTATGAATTTTTGGAATCTCAAATCCTAAAGGGAGATGCTGTCCAATTTTATATTTAATTAGAAAGAGTTTTTTTAGCCAAATAATCCATGAGAAGTGTTTTGGGATAAAAAATATGTTGTTACACATGATGAAAGTTTGAAAAATCACTTTCTCCTTACTTGGACAGATTTTCGTCCAGATCTATATGGGATAGGAGGAGTGTGATTTTGATGATCTTGATGCTTCCATTGAGTTTAGAAGGCAAAATTGTGTAGGGTTTAAGTGAGAAAAAGTTTTGGGAAGCATTTAAAATCATAAGAACAAGTTTCAAAGTCTCAAGGGTGCTTAAAAGAGCATTAAAGGTCATATAGCATTTTTGCAAATTTTCTTGCTTTGTGATAGCTGGAAATTTATGATTATACTCTTGAATCATGTTTAGGAGATTGAGAAGCCAAAGATCCTATTGGGAAAGACCATCAAGAGAGGTTTAAATCCTAAGGAAAAGCTAAAAAGATAAGGTAGCAAGACCATCTAACTTTAATCTATGTTATCATGAAAATTCATTTGATTGATGCATGACTTGCTTTGAAATTTATAGTGATGAAAGTGTGGATGTGTGCATGTCCATGCTATGGACATATGCATTTATGTGTTTCATGTTACACTTTTATTAATCCACATTCATTTAGAAAGTTGTCATGCATTTTTATGAAAGTATGTTAGATAGTTTTGCTACTGGGATTTCAAAAAATCTCATTCTCCCCCACTAACCATTTTTAGGTGGAAGCACATCAAAGGGTAAGGAGGAAATCCATGATGTTTGAAGTAAAAATGTGCACATGTGTATGAATGTAAATTTTGTTGTAAACTCTACATTATATTGTTAAAATTTGTAAAGTGGCATGTAATATAACTCATGCATATATGTTGGACTCATGATAACTGATGTATGCCTAAGAATGCCTAATTACATAGGTTAATAGGATCAAGAAAGATTTAGAAATCAATATGATGGTTTATAAAGTTAAGAAGGGCTAAAATTTGACTAAGTGCGGAAGTAAAGTTGGTCAAATCTCATACTTTGACCTGTCATGAAACAGAGTAAATGGATTCTAAATAAGTTGGATAGAGTTAAAAGAAAGAGACATGTACGGTCTAGAGTTAGTATATCGTACAGCTGCTAAGGTAGGAATGATAAAGAAGAAGTAAGGTAGCCTTAGAGATTCCATTTTTCAAAAGTAATGGTTAGATAGTAAAGATCAAGAAGCTCTAGTAAAGAGAGAAATTGGAATAATTCTGAGACAATGATCTACATAATGGAGTCGTGTCTTCTAGCCTGTTTTTGTCAAAAAGAAGTAAACTGCCTCACTGTCTCAAAATTGCATGGAAACTTGCTCTCTTTCTTAATTTTGCATGAGTTTCCTAGAAATGTGGTTAGTTTTTGAAAAGTCATCCTTTTGCATAAAAAATGAGCCACCGTGTCTTCTACCCTATTTTGATCAAATAGAATGAAGCTCTCTCTCTCTCTCACTATCTCAAAATTGTGTGGAAACTTGCTATCTTGCTTAATTTTGCATGAGCATTCCAGAAATGTGGCTAGTTTTTTGAAAAGTCATATGTTCATCAAAAAAGGAGCATGACATGTCTTCTGGCTTTTTTTGTCAAAAAGAAGTAAACACTCTCACTGTCTCAAAATTAGGTGGAAACATGATGTCTTGCTCAATTTGGAAATGTAGTTAGGTTTTGAAAAGCCATCCTTTTGCATCAAAAGGAGCGGCCGTGTCTTCTGGTCTGTTTTGGTTAAAGAGAATGAAACTCTCTCTCACAAAATCAAAATTGCGTGTAAACTTGCTGTCTTGCTCATTTTGCATGAGGATTTCTGAAATATTGTTAGGTTTTGAAAAGTCATTCATTGAATAAAAAGAGCCGCCATGTCTTTTGGCCTATTTTGGCAAAAAAGATGAAACTCTCTCACTATCTCAAAATTGCGTGGAAACTCTCTTACTCAATTTTGCATGAGGATTCTTAAAATGTGGCTAGTTTTTTAAAAGTCATCCATTTGTATCAAAAAGGAGCCGCCGTGTTTTCTACCTTGTTTTGGTCAAATAGAATAAAGCTCGCTCTCACAGTCTCAAAATTACGTCAACTTGTTGTCTTATTCAATTTTGCATGAGGATTCCAAAAATGTGGTCAGATCTTGAAAAGTCATCCATTTGCATAAAAAAGGAGCCATTGTGTCTTCTGGCATGTTTTGGTCAAAAAGAATGAAAATCTCTCTCACTATTTTAAAATTTCGTGGAAAATTGTTCGCTTGCTCAATTTTGCTTGAGGACTCCTGAAATTTGGTTAGTTTTTGAAAAGTAATCTATTTTCATAAAAAAGGAGCCAAATTGATCCAATGGCTAGGATTTCATCTTCCATTAAATTTGTGATATGATGGCCATTATTTCACCACACATCTAAAACATTTTGGCCTCTCATTGGTTACAATAAATTGGTAATAATGGATGCACATGGGGTTAAAAAATCTGGTTGGAACTTTGGTTACACTAACCAAATCGGTTACTGTTTGGTTACTTCTATCGATTACAACTTTCACCGGTAAAAGTAACTTAATTCTAGTAAATCTTTCTCCATTTTTATGGAGATGTTTTATTCCTCCTTTTATCTCCATATTTTACTCACTCATAGAGAAATATTTATCCCAAAAATACCCCTGAAAAACGTGTAAATCTAACAGGGTCATTTTATCATGTCAAAACCCCTGAAAAACGTACTTCCAACGTGCAATTTATTTTTAGGGCATTAAAAATTACTATAATTTTCATTTATGGCCTAGCCTTTTTCCTTTTCTCAAATTCCTTTTTGGAATGTCTGTAATCAATATTTTAAAAAATCCCATTTTCAGGATTTTCGGGTCCTTTTTCCCCGTTCTGGGAAATCGCCCTTATCGCCTACTGGGCAATAATTTTTTATAAATTATTAGAAAATTCACTTTGTTTTTCTATGCCCTAAACTCAACTGATTGAGGTCTCCCAATACCTCAAATAATTACTTTCGACCGATTTACCTTCAAAATTCTCTAAACAGATATCTAAGCTAAATTTTGACATTCTGTCAAATCTCAGCTAATCAGTGAGTTCTGCTCTATCTTGTGGGCATCTGTGATTTTTTTTTTGATATTTTGGTTAACTGTTGACTTTGACTTTGTCAAATGACCAAAATGCCCTTACACTTCCTCTTATTTACCAAATTGCCCTTACTTTTTTTATCTTTTCAAAATGCCAAGATTGCCCTTGACTTTTATGCCCTTAATCTTTTTGTATAATGACACCTGGGTCCTTGCCCGTCACCAATCCTTACACTACTCCAGGGTGCGTACGCTTAACTGCGGAGTTCTTATAAAATTTTTTCTGCTAAGCCAGGTCTGCTTTGGGTTTTTTTGCCCATCGACATCCTCTTTTTCCGTACTTTCTATCCGTGAGACTTATTTCACCTCATAATAACCGGTTTGACCTCCATTTTAGTTTGCAGAAAAAGGGTGGAATAACATTGTGTCTTCTAGCCTGTTTTCGTCAAAGATAATGATACTCTCTCTCACTGTCTCAAAATTGCGTGGAAACATGTTATCTTGCTCAAAGGATATTCAAAATTAACCTTTCTTAATCTTGATATTCAAACATAAAAGGATATTGAAAATTCATCTTTATTGATATTGATATTCAAATTTTGAAATGCAAATTATGAAATTCGAATTTGGATTAATCTGATTTGTTCAAATCGTATATATCAAATTAATCCAAACAATGAGCCAATTGATTTAATTTATCTTTATAAATTAAATCTGCATATAAATGTTAGTTATTTAATTTATCAAAATAAATGAAATATTAAAACTAACATACATTAACATTATCTATATAATATTAATGTAATTTCGAATGTATATATATCATATATATAATTAGAAAAACCTTAGAATTAAAGTACGTGTTAAGCTTGTTGTAATACCTTATTTTCCCCTGTAAGCTTCATATTAGATTACTATTGAACCACTTTTTGGGTCTTGCATAATTTAAATTGACCAAAGAAGTGAACTTGAAAATTTTCAAAAAAAACATATTACTGTTCATTTGGTCAATTTTCAGAATACTAGCCGAATTTCGAAAAATCATAACTAATTCTAGAAAAATCAAAATTGAGTGATTCAAATTTTCATTTGAAGCTTATAAAGTGATCTACAGGGGAAAAATATTCACTGGTTCAAAACTTTCCCAATTGATACGGTTTAATCCGTAAGTATACACTGCTCATTTGGTACCTTTCCAGTTTCCAGATTTATCACTCAACTTTGGAAAATCATAACTTTTTATCTACAATCCAAATTTAGTAAACTTTAGCTCATTCTAAAGCTTAAGACATGTAGTATTTAACTGGAAAGTTTCAAGTCATTTGGACTTCATTTGCCATTTTCATTGCCATTCCAAAAACAGGGCAGATTTGGGGTTTTGGAACCCTTTGATTGAAAACTTGACATTTCTTTAAAAATTTACCAAAAACCTCTTTGGTTAAAACCACACATTTTTCCATGCATGGTTAACTTGCTTAGCACCTTAGTGTTGGTTTAGGCATGCATTGATATACTAAGTAGAGGTTTATGGTTACATAACTACAACATTGTCCAAAATAAAGTTCCAACCATCATATGCAAAATTCCACAAGCAAGAACATCATCTTCAATCACCAATAACTTTACTCTTACCCTTGCTTGAGCTTACACTTACATGGTGAGTTGGGGGATAATGAGATTTATGGAAAACTTTCTAACACACTTCATAAAATTCCATGACAACTTTCATTATAAGTGTGAATTCATAAAAAGTGTAACATGTAACAATTAAATGCATATGGTCATAGCATACAAAAGCTCATATTTACACTTCCATCAACATAATTTCAATACAAGTCATCCATAATTCACAACATATTTTCAAGCAACTTAGATTAAGGATAGAAGGTTTTGCTACCTTCTCTCTTTAGTTTTTCTTGAGCTTTAAAGCCCTCTTGATGAATGTCCTCACAAGTTCTTTGATGTTTTGTCTTCCTAAACATCATAAAAGAGTATAATCATCAAGCCCAAGCCATCAAATTTGCAAGAAATTATAAAAACACAATATTCCATTTATTGCTCTTTAAGACTCCTAGAACTTTGTAACTTGTTCTTATGATTTCTAATGCTTCCCAAATCTTTTTCTTACTTTCACCCTACACAATTTCGCCTTCCAAAACCATTGGAAGCATTAAAATGATCAAAATCCAACTCCTTCCCCACCATCACAGATCTCGACGAAAATCGTCCACATGCATAATAACATGATTTTTCAAACTTTCAACATATACAACCACATATTTTTGTTCCCAAACTCACTTTCATGGGTTATATAGCTTGAATACAACTCTCCTACATCCATTAGAAAATTTGGCAGCACCTCCCCTTAGGGTTTGCCATTCCAAAATTTACAAAACCATCAACCAACAACCAAGCAATCACAATACATATACCAAATTACTCCTTACAACACATGTAGTGTTTTGCACGTGATTATTGACTCTAAATCCCTCTTTTTCTCCCTCTTGACCTCAAGAACACAAACTTTGAATCTTCAAAAAGAGGAGTTGAATCAAAATTCTAAACCATGGAAGAGGTAGAAGAGATAACAAGGATCAAGAAAAGGTATATGGTTGGATGGTTTAGCCTCTTACCTTTGGTAGTTTGTGAAGCTTTTCCTTCTCTTGGTGAGCAACAATGGCGTCTTTCTCTTCCCCTTTTGCAGCCCAAATTTTTGTGCAAATGGTGAAGGAAGAGAAGAAAAATCTTATTTTAACTTATGTCTTCATAATAAAATCAAGGGCTAGGATTTTGTCTTGTAAATCAAGTTTAATCTAATGGCTTGTAACTCACCAACACATATAACGCCTTCTCCATTCTTATAGGTTGCCATAAAGGTGCCATAATTGAGGCTAAAAATCTGGTTGGGGTTTGGTTAACTAACCAAACCGGTTGCCATTCAGTTGCTTCTACCGTTTACACTTTTTATAGGTAAACTTAACTTTATTCCATTAAATTTTCTCTGCTTCTCAGGAGATGTTTTATTCCTCTTTTAATCTCCATATTTCACTTACTTATGTGGTGAAACGTTTATCCCAGAAATACCCCTGAAAAAGTCTAAATTTAACAGGGTCATTTTATCCTGTCAAAACGCCTGAAAAACGTACTATGCGAGCAAAATATTTTTAGGGCATTAAAAATTACTACAATTTTTACTGATATACTAGCCCTTTTCCTTTTCCTAATTTTCCCTCCAGTTTGTCTGTAATAATTTTTTTTTAAAAAATTATATTTCTAGGGTTTTCGGGTCTTTTTTCCCTCCGTTTTGGGAATTCACCTTTATCGTATACTGGGCAATAATTTTATTAAATAATATAAAATTCACTTTATTTTTCTATACCCTGAACTCAACCGAGTGAGGTCTCTTGATACCTCAAATAATTATTTTCATCCATTAGATCACCAAAATTCTATAAATAAAAATCTACTCTATCTTTTGAGCATATGTCAATTTTTCTAATATTTTGGTCAACCTGTTGACTTTTTGACTTTTGACTTTAACTTTAGTCAAATGACCAAAATACCCTTTACCTTTTCTCTTATTTCTATATCTGCCCGTAAGCTCTGCTGCGTGCTGACCTTTCTGCCCTTAGTCTCGCAGAAGGGTGTGATTCTCAGGCCAAGTATGTAAATGAGAAATGAAATTTTCGTTAATGAATGCCACTGCTAAATAAGTAAGAAAGCTAAGAAAGGTTCCCTAATTGGCATAAGTTACGTTGCGTTATGATGAGAAGAGGAAGTACCCAGCAGGAAGCATGCCAAAGAAAACTTTAGCCAGAAAGTATCTCTCTAAAGCTCGGGATGGTGATTTTCATATGACATTTCCGTAGTTAGGCAAAAGTCACAGCTAGCGTGTGCTAATTAAATCACTGCAGTTAGGCGAGCCACTTCCTGATAGACAGGATAGATAGGGATCAGGTGGGCCAATCACCGCAGTTAGGCGAGCTACTTCCTTATAGACAGGGAGAAGCATATTCCTGATAGACAGCAATCAAATAGAACTTCAATGGGAAATCATTGTGAGCTTCTCATATTGTCCAACAAAAGAAAGAAAGTATCAAAAGCTAGGCATACGGAGCAAACCATTCCCAATACGAAAAGAGAGAAAATGCGATGATAACAGTCAGGGACAGAATCCCTTGAATAGCTGGGTACCAGATAAATCAGTAAGATGAACAAAATGTGTAATATCCATAATTTCATACTAAATGAAATAAAGGCTAATCTGATGATTAAGATGATGAATTAGAAACGAGAAGTAGATAGCTCAAAAAGAAAGAAAGATTAAGGGCCGAAAGTTCAGGAACGGAGTTCCGTGTGAATTCCAAAATTAAGTATATTTGCCCTAGAAGTAATATGAGGATGGGAAACCTTATATGAAGGGACCCATATGTCATTTAATAAAAGACCAAGGGCATAAAGGTCTTTCAGAATCAAAAGTAAGGGCAAAATAGTAATTTTGCAAAAAGTAGAGAA
>JANTPZ010147361.1:0-11108 GCA_025593235.1 Vachellia pachyceras
AATCAAACATGTTAGTTGTACAGATTTATGTTGATGACATTATCTTTGGTGCTACTAACAATGATCTTTGTCAAGAGTTTGCTAAGATGATGCAGGCTGAATTTGAAATGTCTATGATGGGAGAATTGAATTTCTTTCTTGGTCTTCAAATCAAGCAAAGAAAGAATGGAATCTTTATAAATCAGGCCAAATATCTCAGAGAGTTGCTAAAGAAGTTTGGAATGGATCAATGTAAAAGTGCTGACACACCTATGAGTTCCACAGCACTCCTTGATGCAGATGCAAATGGAAAAGATTATGACATCAAAAGGTACAGAAGAATGATTGGATCCCTTCTCTATCTCACAGCAAGCAGGCCAGACATCCAATTTAGTGTTGGAATGTGTGCAAGATATCAATCTGCTCCAAAAGAATCTCATGCTGAAAATGTGAAAAGAATTTTCAGATATCTTGCTGGAACAATTGATCTTGGAATCTAGTATCCAAAAGGAGCAAATAATCAATTGATTGCTTATTCAGATTTAGATCATGATGGCTATAAAACTAACAGAAAGAGTACTAGTGGTCAATGTCAATTTCTTGGAGGTGCCTTGGTCTCTTGGTTCAGGAAAAAGCAATCCACTGTGTCATTATCTTCAACAGAAGCTGAATATATTGCTGCTGCAAGTTGTTGTGCTCAAGTCTTATGGATGAAGCAACAACTTCAAGATTTGGGAATGGTGTTCAAAGAAATTCCTATCTACTATGACAACACCAGTACCATCAATCTCACCAAGAATCCTGTTCATCACTTAAGAACCAAGCACATTGATATTAGACACCATTTTATAAGGGATCATGTACAAAAGAAGGATATCAAGGTTGAATTCATTCCAACTCATCTTCAAGTGGCAGACATTTTTACAAAACCATTGGCCAAAGAACAATTTGTCAATATCAGAAGAGAATTGGGAATGGTAAATCCCAATGAATTGTAAGTAAAAATTATTTAATATTGATTTAAAGTTGTTTTGATGATTGTTCTTTACTAACTTGAGCTTCGGAGTGTTTTGTCAAAGTTTTGTAGGTGTTTTGAATTAGCACTTGCAGCACTAAAAGTATGAGCACTCGAGCAATAATCCAAATTTTGGAAGTATGAAGTGCAGTACTCAAGCATAACCAGTTGAACACTTGAGTACTCAGGCAAAGTAAGGCATTTAATTCATCACTGGCAATCATCACTCGTGTGAATGGTGAAAGTGCAGGTAATACCCGAGCATTCAATTTCAATGCTAGAGCAATGTAAGTTTTCTATGCTCAGAAATCTCAACACTCGAGCACTGTGAAGCAGTCCTCGAGCATTAGAATGAAACACTCGAGTGCAGGTTTACTCATACTCGAGTGTTGACATATGTTGTGTGCTTGTTTACTTAAGAACTTCAATACTCAAGCATTGAAACGCAGTACTCGAGTATTGAAGTTAAACACTCGAGCATAAGTTTTTACCACTTGAGTATTGCTCTATCTGTTTATCTTTAGGATGCAACACTCGAGTATAGACACTCTGTACTTGAGCACTGACCACCATCACTCGAGCACTACATATAAGCACTCGAGCACTGGCAGCTTCTGATTACTTAAACCCTCTTTTTCATTAACACTCAAACCCTAACACTCGAGCACTCCTAAATCTCCTCTACCCGAACAACTGTAACTGCTTTCCAACAGTTACAACTCCTCTCAGAAACAGTTTTCCGGCAAAATCCATTCATCATTACCCTTTATTACACTCATTCATATCCTTAAATCCTCATTTTTTTCCTTTCATTACCGAGAAACCTCACTTTGTCATTTTCAATCTTTGCTTTCAAAATTTCCAAATGGCTCGTACTAAGTCCACTGCTGGCAAAAGCAAATCACAATCCCCTTCCAAAACCAAGTCCACTTTACAACCTCCAGCCAAGAGAGTGAGAATCTCTGAAACTGTGGCCTCAGAAGAAACAGTAGCACCTGTCTCTCAGAAGTCAAGTGCAGGCCAACCAAAATCCATCTTGAAGGAAAAGGGGAAGGGTCTTCTGATCACTACATCCCAGTCTGTGCCTACTCCAACTGCTGCCACAAATTCAGACACAGAAAGTGAGGGAACAACTCTAGAAACTCATGTGGCTACATCCTCACGGGCAAAACCAAAGGCTAAGGGCAAAGGGAAGAAGAAAGGCTCTGAATTACCCAAGGCGCCAGAAGGGTTTGTTACTGACTCAGTACTTATTTTTAACCTTTATGCTTATGTAGATAAACTGAAGAATAGGCCATTGTGCCCTGCTGTGTGGGTTAATATTAAGGATGTAGACAATATGGGGTATAAAGTCTCTGAATTTCTTGGTCATTATAAACCCCTCATTCAGATTAAGGATAATTTTTGCCCTGAAATTGTTAGAATATTCTACAACAACATGACCACTAAATCTGTGACTAATGAAGATGGAGAAACTGTCTCCACTTCAATGGCTACATCCATTAGGGGCAAAGAAATTTCCATAACCCCTAAGACTTTGAATGGATTCTTAGGTAGCACTGAATTTGATGAGAACCTGTCCACCCTAACCAATGATGAAATTTTTGGACTGTTGAGGCCTGGGGAAACTTTTTCTGGTGTTCTAGCATTTGAGCCATCCACAATGCCTCCCTTGTAAAGAATTATTCACTACATCTATTCTAGATGTATAGTGGATAAGAGTGGAAACTATATACACTTTGCATCAATAGATTATAGTAACCTGGCAAGGGTTATGAAAAAGGAAAAGAGGAATCTAGGGGAGATGATATATGATGAAATGTGGAGATTTGTCCAGTCAAAATCTAAGAGAATGACTGTGCCATATCCTTCCTTAATTTCTTTCATTCTGAAAAGCCTTAAGATTTGGCACATTTTGGATAAGGTGGTTGAGCCTACTAAATTTAGTGAAGTCTACCTTAAGAGGATGAATATAAGCATTGAGAATCTTCAAGTGCCAGTCAAGCAGAGAAAAAGAAGGGCTACCTCTGCTGCCTCTCAAGGTCAAGATGAGGATCAATCTTCTGCCCCTCCTCAACCTATCTCAGCTCCTTCATTTGCTCATGCTGCCATCCAGCATTTCATGGAGACTGAGATGGAAAAATGAGTGAAGATTTTGTGAATAGCTTTAAAACTCAATCACAGACCAATCTGAAGTCAGCCAATGATTTCTTCATTGTGAAGAATTTTGAAAATGCTATTCTCAAAATGGTCGAGGAACTTTCACTTTTTAAAAGTGAAATGTTGGAGAAGTTTGATGGGTTACAGAGCAAAATCACTGGATTGGATGGAAGGGTACTGGCCATTGAGGACTTCATCAGAGAATCAAGAACTTCCACTTCTGCTCCTCCTCCTACTCACACTCATTCTCCTGAGGATCCCTCACCTGAAGCAGTCTTGGCAATGATTGATTTCTCATCATCTTTTCTTCAGCCAGACTCTCAGCCCCCATCTGTTCCTCAGCCCTCTCATGATCCACTTCCTCCTACAGATCCACCTACAACCTTTAATGATCCTGAGCCTATTGATTCTCAGCCCATTGATCCTCAACCCACTGATTCTCAGCTCATGACCCTCAGCCCTCTGATGTTCCACCCTCTCCCTCTCACTGACCCTTCTTATTGATGACAAAAAGGGGGAGAAGATAAATCAGAATCTATTTGATGCTCTTATTTGAAATTCTTGTAATTTTCTTTTTTAACTGCTTGTGTACTCTTGATATGACTCAGTGTTTACTTTGAATGAAGTATATTTTGACACAATCTCATTCTAGATGCTATCTGCTCATGGTTTGATATAATCTTTTTGATTTATGATTTTTTGTTTTTGTCATCATCAAAAAGGGGGAGAATGTTGATACCTTGTTTTGATGATAACAAAAATTGTGTTGAACGATTATAAAATGAGTTTTTGAATCACAAGTTTTAAGCATTGGATCAATGCTTTTTGAAAATACTCGAGTGTTTTGGCAAAGTGTTGACAGCACTCAAGCAGTGGAATTCAATAGTCGAGTGCTGCATGTTTTGAACTTAAGAAATTTGAGCACTTTCAGTCAACACTTCAAGTATTGACATGAATTATTGTCAATACTCGAGTGTTGGAAAATGGCAATGGAGCACTGAGCTTTGAAAATGAGTTTTTAGACTATACTCTGAGTATATCTGCAAGTATTGGCTGACAGCAAAGCCAGTGCTCGAGCACTAGGTTTCCAGTACTCGAGCATTGATGCTTTGGAAGGCACTTTAAATCAATACTTCAAGTATTGGCTGAAAGTATTGCCAATAATCGAGTGATGAAATTCAGCACTCGAGTGTTGACCATTTTTCTCAACACTGTCAGGTAACACTTCCAGCATTGGCTGACAGCATAGCCAACACTCGAGTGCTACTTTTGCAACACTCGAGTGTTGACACTTTTTACAGTGCTGTCAAGTAACACTCCAAGTGAAAGCCTCCAGCAGAGACAACACTCGAGCACAGTTTTCCAGTACTCGAGTGTTGTGACTTTTCACTCAGCACTGGAAGCCAACACTGCAAGTATTGTCTGCCAGCATAATCAACACTCGAGCACCAGCTTTTCTTCACTCGAGTGTCGAGCTAAAAAGTTTCACTGTTCATCAACACTTCATCTCAACACTTCCAGTATTCACTTCCAGCATTGCTAACACTCGAGTATCACTTTCTCATCACTCGAGTATTGTGATTGGTCAAAGTTATTTTTCATCACTTGCACAGAATGCTCGAGTATTCCTAGAAAGTGTTAATCAACACTCCAGCATTAAAAATCTTCACTCGAGTATTTGACTCTATTCAGAACACTTCCACACAACACTCAAGCATTGCATTAAAGCATTGAACTTTTCTTTGAAACATTTTGAGCAAACACTCGAGCATGAAGACTTTACACTGGAGCACTATTTCTCTCTCTCTCTGATAGCCTTGAGTCTGACACACACCATACCTACGCTTTACACCTACTTTCCTTATTTGTGTAATGACATTTCTGAATTCTAACTGCTCCCACAAATGCAGTAGATTGAAACATTAAATAGGAAAGAAAGCACAGGCATGGTCCGAGACTCAGAGCTCTTAACGTTCTTCTGCAAACTTCAACCTCGACTGAATCAAAAGCATTAAATGCCATTAATGCAGAAGCAATTGATCATTGAAGAGAGTAACGGCTATTGAATGCAGTCTAATGGACAAATAATCAAGATTCAACTCTAAAAGGACCAGCATTCATTACAGAGAAGAAGAAACTACATCGAGCATTTAAAGTCTGCATTTATTACGCTTTCTCTGTAAATCTTCATTTATACATTCTGAGCTTCATTATTAGCCATCTACTCTTTTGAGAGAGATATTTAAGGATGAAACACTTTTTAAATTTGTGAGATTCTCAAGGAAAGGGCCTTGAGTAAAGTTGGGTGAATGGGAGTTAGAAAACAGAGAGTGTCATACCCTGTTTTATTGAAAAGAGAAAGGGGGAGTGATTCCCAGATTGTAAAGGCTTGAGAAGCCTTATCTGTTGCTGATAGTGGATTTGGAAATCTCGGGAGTGCCCTGAGGACTGGACATAGGGCAAGGAGACCGAACCAGGATAAGCTTTTCGTGTTCATATTTTCTTCTCCTTCTATGTCTTTAATCTTTTTTTCTGTGAAGTTTGAATTTGTGTTAAAAATTTTAATAGACCAATTCACCCCCTCTTCGTCAAATCCTATTCTAACACATTTAACTCTATTAGAATTCAATTGAAACATCCACTATAACTCATTTTTTAATTAGGATTCCTTTATTCGTATTTTTTTCAAAATTCAAATACTTTCATATAAAAAGGCCCATATTTTTTCAACAAGATTCGTGTTTATGGAATTAAACATTTAACTCTACTAGAATTGAATGGAAAGATCCACTGCGACGCAATTTTTAATTAGGATTCCTTAATTCTTTTTGTTTCAAAATTCAAATATTTTCACATAAAAAGGGCCCATATTTTTTCAACAAGATTAGCGTTTAAGGAATTAAACATTTAACTGTATTAGAATTGAATGGAAACATCCACTGTGATGAAGTTTTTAATTAGGATTCCTTAATTCGTTTTTTTTAAATTCAATTATTTTCACATAAAAAATGCCCATATTTTTTTCAACAAGGTTAGAGTTTATGGAATTAAGCATTTAACTCTATTAGAATTGAATGGAAACATCCACTGTACTCAGTTTTTAATTAGAATTCCTTAAATCTTGTTTTTTTTCAAAATTCAAATATTTTCACATAAAAAAGGGCCCATATTTTTTCAACATGATTAGTGTTTAGGGAATTAAACATTTAAATCTATTAGAATTGAATGGAAACATCTATTGTGACTCAGTTTTTAATTAGGATTCATTAAATCGTGCTGTTTTTCAAAATTCAAATATTTTCACATTAAAAAGGCCCATATTTTTTCAACAGATTAGTGTTTAAGTAATTAAGCATTTAAATCTATTAGAATTGAATGGAAACTTCCACTGTGACTCAGTTTTTAATTAGGATTCCTTAAATCATGTAGTTTTTCAAAATTCAAATATTTTCACATAAAAAAGGCCCATAATTTTTCAACAGATTAGTGTTTAAAGAATTAAGCATTTAACTCTATTAGAATTGAATGGAAACTTCCACTGTGACTCAGTTCTTACTTAGGATTCCTTAAATCATGCTGTTTTTTCAAAATTCAAATATTTTCACAAGAAAAGGGACATATTTTTTTATCAAGATTATTCTTAAAGGAATTAAAAATTTAACTCTCTTAGAATTGAATGGAGACATCCACTGTGACTTAAATCATGTTGCTTTCCAAACTTCAAATATTTTTACAAAAAAGGGGACATATTTTTTCAACAAGGTTAGTGTTAAAGGAATCAAACATTTAACTCTGAAAGAATTGAATGGAAACATCCACTATGACTCAGTTTTTAATTAGGTTTACTTAAATCATGTTCTTTTTCAAAATTCAAATATTTCACGAAAAAAGAGGTCATATTTTTCTCAACAAGATTGGTGTTAAACGAATTAAATATTTAACTCTCTTACAATTGAATGGAAACTTCCACTGCGACTCAGTTTTTAATTAGGATTCTTTAAATCATGTTGTTTTTCAAAATTCAAATATTTTCACAAAAATGAGGACATATTTTTCTCAATTGATTAGTGTTAAACGAATTAAACATTTAACTCTCTTAGAATTGAATGGAAACATCCACTGACTTAGTTTTTAATTAGGATTCCCTAAATCATGCTATTTTTTCAAATTCTAATATTTTCACAAAAAGGGACATTTTTTTAACAAGATTAGTGTTAAAGGAATTAAAAGTTTAGCTCTCTTAAAATTGAATGGAAACATCCCCTGTGACTTAGTTTTTAATTAGAAAACCTAAAATCTTGTTGCTTTTCAAAATTCAAAATTTTTACAAAAAGGGGGACATAGTTTTTCAACAATGTTAGTGTTAAAGGAATTAAACATTTAACTCTCTTAGAATTGAATGGAAACATCCACTGTTACTCAGTTTTTATTTACGATTCCTTAAATCATGTTGTTTTTCAAAATTCAAATATTTTCACAAAAAAAGAGGACATATTTTTCTCAACAAGATTGGTGTTAAACGAATTAAACATTTAACTCAGTTAGAATTGAATGGAAACTTCCCTTGTGACTCAATTTTTTGTTAAGATTCCTTAAATTATGTTGTTTTTCAAAATTCAAATATTTTAACAAAAAAGGACATTTTTCAACAAGATTAGTGTTAAAGAAATTAAATATTTAACTCTCTTAGAATTAAATGGAAACATCCACTGTGACTCATTTTTTAATTAGGATGCCTTAAATCATGCTCTTTTCTAAATTTAAATCTTTTCACAAAAAATTTAGACATATTTTTCAACAAGATTGGTGTTAAAGGAATTAAACATTTAACTCTCTTAGAATTGAATGGAAACATTCATTGTGACTCAGTTTTTAATTAGAATTTCTTAAATCACGTTTTTCAAAATTCAGATATTTTCAGAAAAATAGGACATATTTTTCTCAACAAGATTGGCGTTAAACAAATTAAACATTTAACTCTTTTAGAATTGAATGGAAACTTCCACTGTGACTCAGTTCTTACTTATGATTCCTTAAATCATGCAGTTTTTTCAAAATTCAAATATTTTCACAAGAAAAGGGACATTTTTTTCACAAGATTATTCTTAAAGAATTAAAAATTTAACTCTCTTAGAATTAAATGTAAACATCCACTGTGACTCAATTTTTAATTAGGATTCCTTAAATCATGTTCTTTTTCAAAATTCAAATATTTTCACAAAAGAAAGAGGACATATTTTTCTCAACAAAATTGGTGTTAAAGGAATTAAACATTTAACTCTCTTACAATTAAATGAGCGCCATTTCTGAAGCAAATGGATGAATTTTAAAAAACTAACCAAACATCTAGAATCCACATTCAAAAAATGAGTACGAGAGGAAGTTTCCACGCCAATCCGAGACAGAGAAAAATTTTTGTATTTCTACCAAAGACGGCCAGAAACGGACAGCGCCGTTTCTGAAGCAAATGGATGAATTTTCAAAAACTAAAAAAAATCTAGAATCCTCATTCAAAAATATGTACGAGAGGAAGTTTCCACGCAATTCTAAGATAGAGAAAAATTATCATACTTTTAGATCAAAGAAGGCCAGAAATGGACGAGCGCCGTTATTGAAGAAAATGGATGAATTTTAAAAAACTAACCAAACATCTAGGATCCTCATTCAAAAATGAGTAAGAGAGGAAGTTTCCGCGCAATTTCGAGATGCAGAAAATTTTCGTCTTTCCAACCAAAGAAAGCATGAAACGGACGAGCACCATTTGTGAAGCAAATGGATGAATTTTAAAACACTAACCAAACATCTATAATCCACATTCAAAAATGAGTAAGAGAGGAAGTTTCCCCGTAATTCCGAGACAGAGACAAATTTTCGTATTTCAACCAAAGAAGGCCAGAAATGGACGATCGCCGTTTTCTGAAGCAAATGGATGAATTTTCAAAAACTAACCAAAGATTTAGAATCCTCATTCAAAAATGAGTAGGAGAGGAAGTTTCCAAGCAATTCCGACACAGAGAAAAATTTTCCTATTTCCGACCGAAGAAGGCCATAAACGGACGTGCGCCATTTCTGAAGCAAATGGATGAATTTTCAAAAACCAACCAAACATCAAGAATCCTCATTCGAAAATAGGTAAGAGAGGCAGTTTCCACGCAATTTCGAGACTGTGAAAAATTTTTGTACTTTCCGACAAAAGAAGGCCAGAAACGGATGAGCTGTTTCTTAAGCAAATGGATGAATTTTCAAAAACTAACCAAACATCTAGAATCCTCATTCAAAATAGAGTACGAGAGGAATTTTCCACGCCATTCTGAGACAGAGAAAATTTTTCATATTTCCGACCAAAGAAGGCCAGAAACGGACGAGCGCCGTTTCTGAAGAAAATGGATGAATTTTTCTAAAACTAACCAAACATCTGCAATCCTCAGTCAAAAATGAGTAAGAGAGGAAGTTTCCATGCAATTCCAAGACAGAAAAATTTTTGTACTTTCTGACCAAACAAGGTTAAAAACGGACGAGTGCCTTTTTGAAGGAAATGGATGAATTTTCAATAACTAACCAAACATCTAGAATCGTCATTCAAAAATAATTAAGAGAGGAAGTGTCGCGTAATTTTGAGACAGAGAAAAATTTTCGTACTTTCCGACCAAACAAGGTCAGAAACGGACGAGCGCCTTTTTGAAGAAAATGGATGAATTTTCAAAAACTAACCAAACATCAAGAATCCTCATTCAAAAATGAGTAAGACAGGAAGTTTCCACGCCATTTCGAGACAGAGAAAAATTTTTGTATTTCGACCAAAGAAGGCCAAAAATGGACGAGCGCCGTTTGCGAAGCAAATGGATGAATTTTCAAAAACTAACCAAACATCTAGAATCCTCAGTTAAAAATGAGTAAGAGAGGAAGACCCACAAAATTTTGAGACAAAAATTTTCGTACTTTCCGACCAAAGAAGGTCAGAAATGGACGAGCGCATTTTTAAATTAATTGGATGAATTTTCAAAAACTAACCAAACATCTAGAATCCTTATTGAAAAATGACTAAGAGAGGAAATGTCCGCGCAATTTCGAGACAGAGCAAAATTTTTGTATTTCCAACAAAAGAAGGACTGAAACGGACGAGCACCATTATTGAAGCAAATGGATGAATTTTCAAAAACTAACAAAACATCTAGAATCTGCATTCAAAAATGAGTAAGAGGGGAAGTTTCCACGCAATTCCGAGACAGAGAAAAATTTTTGTATTTCCAACCAGAGAAGGCCAAAAACGTACGAGCGCCATTTCTGAAGCAAATGGATGAATTTTCAAAAACTAACAAAACATCCACATTCCTCAGTCAAAAATGAGTAAGAGAGGAAGTTTCCATGCAATTCTGATCCAGAAAAATTTTCGTACTTTCCGACCAAACAAGGTCAGAAAATGGACGAGCGCCTTTTTGAAGGAAATGGATGAATTTTCAAAAAATAACCAAACATCAAGAATCCTCATTCAAAATTGAGTACGAGAGGAAGTTTCCACGCCATTCCAAGACAGACAAAATTTTTTTTATTTCAACCAAAGAAGGCCAGAAACGGACGAGCGCCATTATTGAAGCAAATGGATGAATTTTCAAAAACTAACCAAACATCTAGAATCCTCAGTCAAAATGTGTAAGAGAGGAAGTTCCCACGCAATTCTGAGACAGAAAAATTTTTGCACTTTCTGACCAAAGAAGGTCAGAAACGGACGAGCGCATTTTTAAATTAATTATATGAATTTTGAAAAACTAACCAAACATCCACTACTACAAAAAGTACCTTTTACGCCCTATTTTTAAACCAATAGGCGCCCTTTCTTGGGGGGTGTATATGTGAGGGGAGTAGAAAGTTAGAGCTTACGGCGCCCTTTTTGTGTAAGGCGCCGTAGGTTGGACCTATGGCGTCCTACATTGTAATGTTGGGCGCCGTAGGTGGG
>JANTPZ010147363.1:0-29199 GCA_025593235.1 Vachellia pachyceras
CGGAAGATTCTTGATGATCGAACCCTTGGTTCTCCTTCTTGGTCTCGATCATCTGAAGAGTCGTCGTCGTCGTCGAAATTTAATTAGAGTGCGAAAATCAAAGAGCTAGAAAAAGATTGAAGAAATTTAGCACTCACCTGAAGAGCAAACCCCATTATCTTCATGAGACTTGATTCGTTGATAAAAAAGTAACCTATTTTCTTCGTCAGAATCCACCTGGGTCCACCGTCAGAGAAGAAGAAAAGGCAAAAAAACGTAACCGATTAATCAGGGAGGCTGTACTGTTTTTCTTGATCAGAAACGGCGAAACCTAATGTGAGACTTGAAGGTCAGAGAAGAGAGAGAGAGATTGAAGGGGGGGAGAGAGAAGTGAGATTTGCTGAAACTGAAAGATGAGCAAGAGTGGTTGAATTGGGGAAGAGAGAGGGGCGAAATTGAGATTTTAAAGCAAACGTGTGTGAAATTGCGATACACAATCTCCTAAATTTATATTTGCAATAAAGTCAGTCTTTAATGCTTTTCTAGATTTTTCACTGTCTGACCTGACCATTTATTTAGATTATACACAAATTAAAAATCATGTGTAAAATATGTAAAATTACATTATTACTACTACCACTACTAAAAATTCTCATGTACATCTTTCACGTGGACTGCATCATTTATACATTTCCCAATAAAAAGTTTCAATTGACGTTTCTATATATCTTTCGAAATTTAACTCTACAATCTTTATTTTCTCTCTCATTGGTTCTGTTTGTTTTACCCGTTGGCACAACGGATGCGCTTACCGAGACACTTTTACTCTCACATAAATTGCTTCGGAATCTGTGTCCGTTTTTCTAACGGGCTATCCAAACGGAGCCATTATCTGACTTACCTAGTACATACAAGAATTTCTCTAATATTATTGTTGTGGTTGTTATTAATTAAAAAATTATTCCCTCCAATAATAGTATAAGTTATTTTAGAAGAATTAATGATTTGGTGTCCATTTGGGAACGCGGTAGAGAAGTACTTTTATGCAAGTCGATGTAAATATATGAAGGAGATTATCTCGTTTTGTAGAAAAACGCTGTTGAACGTGTTTATGGGGGGTAAATAAATTTTTCCAAATAAGCACTTAATCTATAATATAAGTTATTTCTAGAATAATGATTTGATCCATAATATAAATAATTCAGAGATTATAAAATTCATATTTCTCATTTTTACCCATGGAATTAATGCTTAGATGTTGCCCTTTACATTTCTCTCTCTTTCGTAATCATATTTAATATGGTTAAAGTTAGAAAATCCTTTTAATTTAAGATAAATTTAATTAGTTAAACTATCATTTTTTTTAATTTTGATGAATATGTTAAAGAGAATTATACTTTCGATGGGTGGGAGTATACAATTTGCTGACAAAATTTCAAAATGTTCGTATGAAGTCTGTTTTCAAAGAGTAGAAGTACACAGTTTGAACTTTGAACGTTAACCAAATCTTTAACAATCTACCTTCATTGATTTGAACCGGAGAAAATTATGTATTATCACTTGTATTTATTCAGTTGAGACAGAATTTATTTAAACTTTAACAACAACAATTGTAATTTATTAAAAGATGAATTAAAAAATAGATATAAGGGTGCAAGTGTAGCCAATTTTATTTTCTGTTATCATCATTTATTAGGCTTCCGACTTTCCGTAAATATATGCTAAAACTTTGATCTTCCTTGTCCCTTCCAATCCTCAAATGGGGTTATACATAAAAGAGATGCTACTTATCGTCCTTAAATAGCTTATTATTATTATTAGCTTTATTCAAGGGAAGTATACTTTGCACGTTGTGATGAGTTTGAACCAGGTACAGGAAACCGGACCGGACAAGACAGTGGGTTAAGGGTCAATGAGTCAGATTGGAGTCAAACCGGGGTCAGACAGATGAGCAATAAAAAACTAAAAAAAAAATAAATCTTATCATACATTGGCAAAATCAAACTATCCAAAATTGAAAATTTCAAAAACTAAGCAGTAAATTCTATATTGATAAAGTAAAAATTACCAAACTAATAATATACTTGTAACTTATATATATTCTCCCATATTATTTATAATTTTAAAATATTTATCCTAACAAAATATTAAAAAAATATATATAGTAAGAGGTTCTGTTTTTATTTTTTTAACTTTCAAATGTGAAATTTTAAAATAATTCATCCTTTTTTAAAAACTAATTAAAAAGAAGATGAGTAGATGCAAATATGACAGTGAGTCTGTGTGAGGAAGGAGTTCTATTTTTTATTTTTTATCTTTTTAAATTTAAAAAAGAAAAAAGGCCAACCTGATTAACCCACCCGACCGGGTGACCCAGACCGGGGTCAAATTCTCGACTGGACCGGACCGGACTGGAGGCCGATTCGCCGGTTTCTGACCTGGGTTGGCGAACATTGATTTGAACAAAACCCCTCCTGTCCTTATGTAGGAAATTTTCTGTAAGTTGTTTTTCTCATAGACGGTATACTTCCGCCTCTGTTTTTTTTTTGGGAAAAATCCACACCAAAATCGTCCTGTTGAGAAAATAATGTGCATGTTTGGTAAATTATTTTTTCTAACGGTGTACGTAAATCAAAACAAAAGTATCTCAAAATTTGTAAAATACCTCGAAATCTGTAACCCTTTTTCTGATGATCTGGTCTCGAGGAAATTCGTAAAACAATTTTTCAGTCTAGGTTGGCGAACATTGATTTGAGCAAACAATTTTTTCTAACGATTTAGTCTCGAGGATTGGTTCTTCATCATCAGGATGAGGAGATCCAACATCTTGCTGCGGCAGCCTTATTAGAACTTCCAATTTCCATACATACATTTTTGCCCCATCTTGCTCTTTGGTGATTGCATTGTACGTAAGCTGACGATCAATATCTGAAACTTGCTCCTGCCTTCACATGCAAGACCAGCATGCATTTCCACGTCCATGGCTTCACCCACCAGTCAGTCTAAGGACACGTTTGTATTTGTCTCAGTTACTTTTTCAATGTGAGTAAACATGGCTAAGCCTGCCAAAAGGGGTCCCACGATTCTTCCTCAAACTCCTCCTCTTCCAGGGTGCTGATCTTACGGTGGCCCACCACCGCAGACAGCGGCGACGCAAACCACCTAGACCTCCACCGTTCATCTTCCCATCGGCTATCCTTCACTGATAAATAGAACAGAATCGCAGTCCTGGAGTAGCCACTCACTCGATGAACCAATGAAAATCCTCGTAAAGCCTTAATCTTTTTCCTTCCAGGAGGAAAAGCTCTGTTGGTTCAATCTAAAGCAATATAGTGAAACCCAACCCAGTTCCATGAGTAAGACCAGTAAAGCAATGAACTATTATTCTTCGAGTTAGATTTTATTTATTTTTTCTTTTGTATTGAGCCTGAAATGACATTCTTCGAGTTTAAGTTTATGCTTTGGTAACACCATGTTATTGGATTATATATATGTGGTTTATTAATGAATTTTCTATATATTTGTAAATTCATACTTTTTTATTTGAATATTATTTAAATTAGAGCAGAAAACGGGCAGGACGGGCTGGCCCTCGTGCCCCGCCCGTTTATAATTACAGCCCGAACCCGGTTGCTGCCTGTTTAGCCCGTCATAAACGGGCTGCCTTGAAATCCGCGGGGTTCGGGCGGGTTAACCGGGCAGCCCGTTATTTTTTTTTACTCCGTTCCTGGCGATGATGAAGGAGTGAGGGTCATGAGCACAAGACTGAAGAAGTCCAGCTATGGAGAAGACACGGCGGTGGCGGTGGCGGTGAAGGATCGAGGATCACGAGCACGAGGCTGAAGAAGTCAAGATGTGAAGCAGAGGTGGCGGCAGCGATGAATGATTGAGGGTAGCGACTCACAAGCACGGACTGAAGCAGGCAACTGGAAAGTGAAAATTGAAAAAGGTTGTTTGTTGAGAAAAATTATTGTGCAGGTGCAGCCAGGTTGATAAAAAAACATGTCCATCACTTCAGCAGGAATCGAACCCTGTATCCCAATGTTTAAATCCTATCCATTTACCATTACAACAGATTGATTATAAAAAATAATATAAAATTATTAAAAAAATAAATGGGCGGGCACAGGCTGCCCGAGGCCTTGCCCGTGCCCCGTCCCGTTTAAGCAACTAGCTCGCCCGTTCCGGACTGCTTTTCGGGTGGGCCCAAACAGGTAAATTGCACATCGGCCCCGGGCGGGCTCACCGGGTTCCGGGTTGTTTGCTCAGCCCTAATTTAAATTATGATGACTTGTCTAATTTTGAGTTGATTCCGGTTTGGATTAGTGATTTTTAGGCTATTGTTTAGTATCTTGATGTAAAGCTTTAATGGGGAAAGCTCTTCTTAGCAGCTCAAGTATGGGAACGGTGGAGATGGAGATTGCTTGGGATGAATAAATTCAAGGGAGAATTATCTAAAGGTTCCAAGTAAGGGAATGTGTTACAAAATGGTCCTAAGAAGTTGTTAATGACAAGTCGAAAAGCACAATTTATAAGTGAAGCAGCTACCATGTACAACCTCTTGAGACCATTTTGAAACACATTCCTTACTTGGGACCTTTGGGTAATTCTCCCTAAATTTTAATGTGGATGTTCAGTAATATAATGTGAAATATCTCGGTATACAATTAATTTATCAACATGGGATTTATCCCCCAATCCTCCCCTTAATTTATATAAGAAAGGAAAATTTCGATTCTATTTATTGATACTCTCCCTTTGATCCTTTTTATAAGAAACAAATACCGAAACCGTGCAGTTGAAAATATTAGCTAAAAAAAATAATGTATTAAATATATATTTTTTTCCTAAGTATATCCTTGTTTACAAGTATACGATGGATAAAGAATAGAAGTTTCATCCAGAGAGATAATAAGTAGGATATGTTTAATATTATAGGAGTAAAAATGGAAAGACTGGTTTAAAATTTCTATACTATTACGTGTATTTGAGATCATCCCACTAAGAGAAATTAGGCTGTTTGGTTATCCCGTTTGGGCAATCAAAATCCATTCATGCGCTTACTGAGACAAAATTCATCTCACATATTTACCTCGGAAAATGTGTCCGTTCTCCAAACGGGCTATCCAAACAAGCCCAATTTGTTCATTATGAAGGGAACCAGGGGAATGCTAAATATGTTCTCTCTTGTTTGATCTGTTATATTACATACCTAAACTAATATAATGTGCTTCTTTGGGAACATCATTTCCCCAATGGTACACGTAAGTCGTGATAAAACCAACTCGAAATCTGTAAAAACCAACTCGAAATTCATAAAACTATTTTGAAATCCACAAAATACCTCAGAATCTGTAAACTCCTTTCTCCCAACAGAATTCCCAAACATTCGATTAAAATTCAATGAAGAATTGATAGATAACTTGATCGTAATAATTTGGATATTTACAAATATATATATATATATATATAACAACATAGAAATAAGACATTCTTTGGTGTCTTGCTCAAAACCTTATGTATATCTTTCTTTAAATAATATAAATCTAGAAACTTCTTAATTGTTAGGTAAGCTGGTGCATGATTCATGCAATAATGCAACCAGTTGGAGGCTCTTGTTGATAAGATATACTTGCCAACCTTACATTATTAAAATTTAGAGTTTGAAAAATGAGTTTTATTAACTGTAACAATAGATTAAGAGCATGCTTGGATCTCAGTTACAAAGTTTAGGTTTTGATTGAAAATCTAGATTGTGTCCAAGTACAAAAAATTTTCAGAAAACATATTTTGGATACAAAACCTTGGTTTGAAACTTAGGTTTTGAAAAGCTATTTTCTTGCTAAATCACACTATCTCTCCTAATAAATTTTTTCTTTCCTATTTTTTCTTTCTTTTTCTTCTTCTCTACTTAATTTTTGCCTCGAACTCTGTAAAAGCTAAAAACTTCCCAAACATATTACTTTTCAAAACCTAAGTTTTGCCTTGGAATTCGTAAAAGCCATTCTACCAAAATATATTCTTCAAAACATAGATTTTGCCCCGAACTCCGTAAAAACTATTATTAAACGAACTTCCAAATGAGCTTTAAACAATTAATGGAATTAAACATTTGTTTTTGATTTGAGAGAGTTTTTACAAGTACTTTTTGAACCATAGACCGGTAGATTTATTCGTTTATGACATGAGGTTGATACAAATCATACCTAACTTCTTCATTGGATGGTTTTGTTGGTAAGAGCATTTTTGAATCACAGACTTCTGCACTTTGTAGTGTGAACATCAATCAAGTTGAAAATGAAGTTAATTAAAGAGGCTTTGTTCTTTCGCAATCAATCATCTACGTTGGCACTTGGAAATAGAAGGCATGGCACTACTGGCCTACCCGTGTTAGTGTCAAGAAATCTCTCTAAAAACGCAATGGCCACCATGTAGAACATAAAATACACTATCATAGAAAAAAGTTCAAATAGCAATTTTTTTATCTCTTAAATTGAAACAATAAATAAGTCATAACTTTTTATTTCAGTTATTCAAATAACCAATGTAAAAAAATCATGCCAGTTAAATATATAGATTTGTTTGGAAACACGATAAAGAAGTGTTTTTATGCAAATAGAAGCAAATATGTGAATGAGATTATCTCGTTTTACGGAAAAATATTGTTGAACGTGGGTTTAAATTTGACAAATGTTGAGCCAAACATGCACTTAATCAATATAGAAAAGTCTAATTTACTATATTTTATTTTGTCACCTATGACCCTTTTTGCTCTTTTTACCCTAGTTGAAGGATTCAATATAAAACCCATTGTAAAATATCCTCCTTTGTGGAGAAAGTGATAGCGAAACGGTGCACGCAAGTCTAGTTTTTGCATGTTTGGCAAATTTTTGTACATATAAATCAAGATTAGATTTCCAAACACATGTGCATGTTTGGGAATCTTGTTTTCCCAACGAGTACGTAAACTAAGATAAAAAAAATCTCGAAATTCATAAAAGTATATCAAAATCTATAAAAAGTATATCGAAATCCGTAAAAACATTTTAAATCAGTAAACTCATTTCTTCAAACGGATTCCCAAACATTAAGTTATATATAGATATAGTAAAAAAATTGAAATGGTAAGCAAGTCTTAATGAAGATTATAATTTGGATTATATATAAATGGTAGGGAGTTATGTTGTTCACAAGACGATCTATTTCAAACTTTATATCGTAAAATATATGAAGCCTGTGTAATTTTAGTTTTAACAAAAGTAGCTGTTTTGAGTAGATGTTATTTACACTCATATTTGGACACAAGTCATGCTTATTTGCCCATTTTCGAGAGGAGATTTTCTTGTTCTCTTTTTCCTTCCTCCTCATAATTTCATGTATCAAATAATAGATAGTTCGTATTTAATATTTTTAATATTCTATAAAATTTTTATTATAATATGGAGAAAATCCCAAAAAATACCACATTAATTTCATAATCCCAAAAGGATCTTGTGAATATGAAAAAGAATATATTGATGAGAGGGTATCAATTCCAGATTCTGAAATGTTGGTGCCAATATAAATTTTCCATTTATATATATATATCTTTTATTATTATAACTAGTAGGAAATTTACTTTGGTCATAACATAAGATTGCAATCCATTTATCTTTTATATAGTCATTTGGGTTAAAAGGGTAAATTTGTTTCACAAGTATCCACGAAGTTCCACTGAGTGTTGAAAAGTTTGTTTAGAGGCAATATTACTTCAGAAGTGTTGAAAATAGGAAAATTTTTCTCAGAAGCTAACGGTTAACTAATGAGGTCATACATTAGTATAAGTCATTTTTCAGTAAAATACTGATACAATTAAGTGCCTGTTTGGGAAGCCATTTTCCCAAATGATGCACGTAAGCCTAGACAAAACCATCTCGAAATCTGTAAAAATCATCTCGAAATTCATAAAAACCATCTTGAAATCCGTAAAACCATCTCGAAATTCCCAAAATGCCTCAAAATCTGCAAAATCCATTTTCTCAACAGAGTTCCCAAACAAACACTAAATCAAACATGGCAGTACATTCAAGAAACACATCAACTTTCACGTCTTGCAAAGTGGGAAGGAAGTTGATTGGATATACAAAAAGACCATCATGACAATGAGTTGACTCATGTTAAGTCCAAATCTTAATCTATAAGTATACCCTTTAAACTCATCTAATTTTTACCCTTTGAATTTCAAATAACCCAATGGCGGATAACTCATCTAATTTTTTAAGCAAAAAAAAAAAGGACTATCAAGGCTTTTCAACTTTCAATGCACGCAATGAAACATGACCTCCCAATCCTTAAGCTCCGCTTGGGCGGAGAGAAAAGTTGGTAGAAAAGAAAATGGAAAGAAGAGAAAAGCAGATAGAAAACGTTATCACTTATCTTATATAGATGGACGAAAGAAAACAAAGAGAAAAAAAATGAACAAATAGCTGAATGATTAAAATATCCTTAGATAAAAATGTTTTAATAAATAGTTGAATAAGTAAAATATACTTAAAATATATCAAGTATAATATGTCATGAAAAAATTATACTTACATTAATATCATTAAATAATTTAAAATCAAATAATTTATTAAAAATATGTTTTCATGTTATTATATTCCAAAATAAAATAATTTAGATTAAAAATATATCATATTTTTTTAAGCTGCAAGGTTTTAGTAAGCAATTAAAAAATAAATTAGGTATTAGAATATATTTTAAAACTTATTCTTTAAAAAATAGTCATAATCAAAATTTTTAAAAAGTTATATATTAAATTTAATATCTTAAAATAAAAAAGTAATAAAGTAAATAAAAAAGAAGAGTTTTCTCTCCGTGGAGAGAAAAATTGGGGAGAAAATGTGATGGGACGTGCATCTAATTTTCTCTCCAACTTTTCCTTCCTCTTACTTTTCCTCTTTATTCAAGTAAGAGAAAACTCATTTCTCCCCTATTTTCTCTCCCAATTTTCTTTTCATTCAAACGGGGTAAAAGGATACCGTGCAAGGAAAGTATGATGGCATAAGTCGGGATAAAACTATTTTCATATATTTACCAATGAATCGTATACCACTTTGAATCCTTTTAACTAAGGATGGGGTAAATAATCCATTCAAACCAAAGCCCTAGTTATGATTCTATAATTACCTGTAAAATTTTTCTTTTCGTGATAATGAAGGATTGGAAAAAGAAAAAAAGAAAACTCATCTCCCACTTGGTTTATAATAGAGTAACACGTCTGTGATTCATCCATGGCAAGCCAATGGGCATAGTGTGAGAAATTCAAAGTACAAAGTTTCGACCCAGCCAAAGTTTTATGCCCACTTCGATTTTCGGGTCTCGCACAGCTCACTTCTCTTCCATTGATATACTCATCTTCTTCCTCCGGGGCCATCTTTCGGTGCGGCGTTCAAAGTCCCCTTCAGATCTCACGGTGTTACTCGCAGGCCTTTGAATCTTTAAAGCCTCACTTTGTTTTCTCCTTCATCACTCTTCCCATTTCCAAGAAATCTTGGGTAGTAGCTGTGTATCTTCAGACGCATCTCATCGTTCTTTCATCAGATTGAATTGGTTCAATCTCAATTCAATCTGATGATGGCTTCTCCTGGGAACCCAAATCAGCCTTCGCAGCCTTTTGACATGCACAAGTTCTTTAAGACCAATAGCAATACAGCACCTCCGAATCCAGTTTCTCACAATCCCTCGCCGTTCCTTCCTCCGACGTCTTTTCCTCCATCCGCTCCGCCGCCTTCTTCTTCTGCGTCTTACCCACCTCCCACTGGTCCCTATTCGTACCCTCCACAGAACGCGCCGTTCCACCATCAGTTTCCCCAACCTCACGTTCCCTATTCCCAAGAACACCAGTTGCATCCGAACCTGCAGCACCAGCGTTCTCTGTCTTTTCCTACACCTCCGCTTCAGCCTCAGCCCATGCCTCCTCCTCCTCATTCCCTCCCTCCTCCTCCTTCTTCACCGAACAACCCTAACGCCGGTGCTCGCTTAATGGCGCTGCTCAGTGGTCCTCCTGCTACAAATCATGAATTGTCTCAGCAACCTAATGCTCCGTTGCATTCCATACACCCTCCTTCTTCGGGGGTTCCTGAATTTCCATTGCCTGCTAATGTGCCTGTAATGCCGACGATGGGTATGTTGGCAACCACTAATCCGGGGATCCTCGGGTCAGGTGCTGCGCCTGGCCCGATTCGTATGCCGAGCAGTAAGCTCCCAAAGGGTCGGCATCTGATGGGTGATCATGTTGTGTATGATGTGGATGTAAGATTGCAAGGGGAGGTGCAGCCTCAGCTTGAAGTTACTCCCATTACAAAGTATGGATCGGATCCTCAACTTGTTTTAGGCCGTCAAATTGCTGTTAATAAATCATATATTTGTTATGGATTGAAACAAGGGAACATTCGGGTCCTTAATATCAATACCGCACTGAGATCTTTGCTTCGGGGCCACACTCAGGTATTATTTCAGTTATAGTATGACTAGTAATATTGCTTTTATAGTTAATGTTTGTGGCTCGATTTACACAATGTAACTTTGTTTATGGCTTTATGCGTTGATGATGTGTGAGCTTATTAGTGACCAATGACTTCTAATTTTCCATTCTTACAGTCTTTAGTTCTATTAAAACCGTTGTCTCTTTGTTTATATGACATTATATTTATACCTTGAGCTTGGATCTATTTTGAGCTGTGAACAGTTCATGGAAAGCAAATTATGTTGGTCAAAGGATAAGGTGTTTAATGGCCTTTCTTTGGACTGTATCCAATTATGAAATCCTATTTCATTGACAGTTTGGTACAAATTGAGTAGTATAAGGACGCGACAAATAAGCTGCTACGATTTACTTTGATTTTCCTTCTGTTGTACAAGTTGATCACTGGACGAACCTGAATTATTGACTAGATGAAGTACTTTTCACAACCTCCTTAGGATTGTGACCATTTTACTTTAGTATTTTAATTTTGAATATAATTATTTTATCGTTGTCTTCGATCATGGTTTCTAGACATGTTCAGTATATCCTATTACCTAAAAGCATGCGGCAGATATTTATTTTGTTTATTTTTTGTATTTAAAATTTGTCTTAATGCCAGCTCTGGAACTCGTGCCTTGTGGTTCAAGAGCGTGGCAGTAAACATAAAAGACACAGAGTAGCTAGCAAATCTTTCATTTTCAAATTTAGATTTAGACTTGAATTGGAAAACTGTATTCACAAATGAAGGTTTCAATCTGAAAGATCTATATTTTTCCAAAATTCTGTTTTAGTCAATATTATCACTATGTTTGAGTGTGAAATTCACAAGACAAAGTTGGCAGATAGCAGAAGTGGCAAGCCATGTCCATGTTAAATTTCCACTAGCAAAGCATTGTTGTTCAAACCTCAAATGAAAATTAATTTCATCACCAGTGAAAGACATCATTGTGTATTGTTCAATGTTATAGCAGACTGCTTATACATGCTCTGAGGTTGTTGCTGTCTGCTTAGTCATGCTTTCCATTTCATAATTTATACTCCTCTATAACTTTTTTTTTTTGCCAACTATACTCCTCTATATTATCATTAAAGCAATGGCTAACTTGTTTGTCACCTATTTTTTTCCTTGTCTTTTGTTGTTGTCAGAGGGTCACAGACTTAGCTTTCTTTGCTGAAGATGTTCACCTCTTGGCTAGGTATTTTTTGCTGTCTGAATACTAATGGCCCATTTTGTTTCTCTTTGTATTAAATTATGGCGGTAATATTGCTTTCCACAGTATTGGCATAGATGGCCGTGTATATGTGTGGAAGATCTCTGAAGGTCCTGATGAAGAAGATAAACCTCAAATTACTGGAAAGGTTCTTGTTGCTATTCAAGTAGTAGGGGAGGAGGAAGCTTCAAATCCCAGAATTTGCTGGCATTGCCACAAACAAGTAATTTCTCCTGCAATCATCTTTCCAAGAAACGCTCCGCTAATATTTGAGTGCTTGAAATAAAATTTAAAATTTAATATATATGTTGAAATTCATGTTAATTGAACTTTGTTCATACAGGAGGTTTTGGTTGTTGGTATAGGAAAACATATTCTTAGAATTGACACCACTAAAGTTGGAAATGGTGAAGCTTGTGTAGCAGAGGAGCCCTTAAGATGTTCTGTAGATAAGCTTATTGATGGGGTTCAGCTTGTGGGTAAGCATGATAAAGAAGTGACTGATTTGTCAATGTGCCAGTGGATGACAAATCGGTTGGTATCTGCATCACTGGATGGCACGGTGTGTGTTTTCTTTTTATATTTAACTGTTATTCTGCTATCTGTTTGCTTCATTGTCTTTTTAGAATCTTATAGTTGATGCAATTTGTCTGAGATAATGCTTCATGAGCATTTTGCAAGCAATGCAATAAAGCAGTTAACCTTTTCTTTAATTCCTAATAAGATTTATATAAGATAGAAGGAAAAGTGAAAAATTCTAATGAGTGTGGCTAAGTAATAAAGATTATTTATAGCATTCAAAGTCAAAATGAGCACCCTTTCTCTGAATAAATGTTCTGCATCATAAACAAAATTCTGAAATATCTAATGTGAATTAATGTACACAAAACGGAGAATCTATGTGAGAATATGCCGATTGATCCTTTAGCCTCTCCTTCCAGACTGTATTTATTTGTTTATTAGAAGTTATGTTTCATGAAAAGAATTGATTGCTTGTACAGACAATTTCAGACAAATAACTTTTGAAAATATTGTGCCAGTCATACCTTTTGAGTGTCTAGGAATGTTGGCATGGTAGGTGTGTCATAGTACTTTTGAACAGTCACTCCTAATTCTGTTCAAAAGGTTTGATAGACAAAAGTAGAACAAAACATTGCAGCAATGTGCAGCTAATGGGATTCAATGATTTGTATCGTTGAAGAGGAATGGAGAATCATTAAGGGATACAATTATTTTCGTGGTCTCTTTTTGGTGCTATGCACATGCCTCTTTAAAAGAGAGGTACTGCATCTGATATGCAAAGGGATTGGACAACTCTTATATTTATGAGCTAAGTGTTTGTGTTACTTTGTTTTTATTTTATTTTTCTTGCCACCTTGATTTAAGGATTTTTAATTCTCCAAAAATCTGTACTTTCTTTTATCTCTAATAAACACGTGTTGGAAACAGCCTCTACGTTTATGAGGATAAGGTTGTGTACGTCTATTCCTCCCCTCACCCTGGAGGTATATACCCAAATAAGAACAAAAGTTTGCAGAGATGAGGGAGTTGAGCTTCGTCGTCGTCGTCGTCGTCGTATTTAGTTATTGATCATTAATTTTGTAGGTTGATTCTTGTAAGTCACTTCAAGATTGAAAAATAATCTTTGTATACATTTGCTTGTTCTATTTAGGTTTTCTTTCATTAGTATTGATTAATTCTCCGGATTAATGCAGTCTGGAGTTTTTTTAACTTTTTAAGTCAATGTTTATGAAGTCAAAAATTCTGTTTCTGCCTGAATAACATCTATGACTACATGATCATTTGAATCTTGTCTATTTGAGTGTGCCATATGTATGAATATATCCTGGTCAAATTTATATTTTACTTGTCTCTTATATTTCTTTGATAAAACTTTAACCAACAGATAATGATATGGGGAGACCGAAAGGCACAGCCACTAGCGGTGTTGATTCCACACAGTGGGCTTCCTGTATATTCGGCCACATTTTTGACTGCTCCCCATCGGCCTAATCATATTGTACTTATCACTGCTGTAAGTGGTGTCCAATAAGCTTAGTAATCATATTTTTTTATTCTAGCATGGTCTGCTTAATATTCAAACTTGAGAACTTCTGGTAATCAAAATTTTCTCCTTGAGGATAGTATTACATTTTCACACATTTATAAGTTAAGTTATTGAGATTTATCACCATCATTACTCTATTAATGATATTTGTTATCACCTGTTCAACACAACCTTTTTGTAGGGACCGCAAAATAGGGAAGTGAAACTTTGGGCGTCAACTAGTGAAGAGGGTTGGCTGCTCCCAAGTGATATTGAGTCATGGAAGTGTACTCAGACGCTGGAGTTAAAGAGCTCAGCTGAACCTTCAGTTGAGGATGCATTTTTCAATCAAGTGGTAGCACTGTCTCAAGCAGGTCTTCTTTTGCTTGCTAATGCAAAGAAGAATGCTATATATGCTGTGCACTTAGAATATGGTCTTAACCCAGAATCAACTCGCATGGATTATATAGCAGAGTTTACTGTGACCATGCCTATTCTAAGTTTTACTGGTACAAGTGATATATTACCACATGGTGAACACATTGTTCAGGTTTATTGCGTCCAAACACAAGCTATTCAGCAGTATGCTTTGGATTTAACCCAGTGTTTACCTCCACCACTTGAAAATGTGGGACTAGAGAAGTCTGATTCCAGTGTTTTGCGAGATGCAACTGCTGTTGAAGGATTCACCTCCTTGGATTCACCTGCATGTAGAACAAGTGAGATGCCATTGACCAGTTCTGCTTCTAAAATGACACAAGTAATGAGCACAGAGAGTGCAACTGTAGCAAGGTATCATTTAAGTTCTAGCTCTGCTGAGGCTAAAGAAATTAGCATTTCAAATGCCGAAGCTAAAGCTGTTAATTTGGCTCCATCAAGCAGTGATGCTGATATTGTTTGTGTCCCATCGCCACCTCTTCCTTTGAGCCCAAGGTTGTCTAAGAAACTGTCTGATTATAGGAATCTTCCATCTAACTTTGAGTCAGGTCTGACACTTGGTGATCAAGGTGGAGATCTACCTGTTGATGATTGCACAGTTGACAGGCAAACAGATACCATTCGTAGAAACTTATCTGATGTACCTCCATTGGGTAATGACTCAAAGAGTGACGAGAATAAAGTTGCACAGGATGATGCATCTGGCGTGCTTAACTCTCCTGTTATGTTTAAGCATCCAACTCATCTGGTTACACCATCTGAGATCATAAAAGCTGGTTCTTCCTCTGAAACTAATGTTATTGACAACAAAAGTGGGGGAGAGAGAACAATTCATGATGTGGTTGTCAGCAATGGCATGGGTAATGCCGAAGTGGAAGTGAAAGTGGTGGGTGAGGCAAGGTCTGATCAAGAAAATGAATTTGGCCTGCAGCCACAGCAGCAAAACCTAGTTTCTGATGGTAAAGAGAAATTATTTTGCTCCCAGGCTTCTGATCTTGGCATTGAGATGGCTCGTGAATGTGGTGCAATATCTGGGGAAACTTACATCAATACAGGTGAAGATGGATCTCAAGACATATCAAAAGATGCGCATGAAAAAGCTTCTGACTCATTTTCATCTACCTCATCTACCACATTACCCCCATCACCTGCACCAAGTACAAAAGGGAAGAAGCAAAAAGGAAAAGCTTCTCAAGCATCAGTTCCATCTTCCCCATCTCCAGCTTTTTGCAATTCAACTGATTCATCCAATGAACCAAGTGGAGGTTCAAACCTTCCTGCTGCTGAAAGTGCTTTTCCTCAAATTCAGGCAATGCAGGAGACAATTAATCAGGTTACTACACGAGTTTTTGTTATCATGCTTAAAGAGTGTTTTACATTCACACATTAATCTGCTTTATAAGTGATCGAAGATAATCAAAAGCGATTTCTTCAGCATGAAGGTGATGTCCAGTTTCATTGCCTCTAATGCCATGGGAGGCAATGCCGGTAATGAGGCACCTTGAGATGTACCCCTTTGATGTGTTTTCCTTTGTCCTGTGTACCTTGAGCACCTTAGCATTTTCATGCTTACGAGAAAAGGGGTCAATTTATAAGCTCAACTCATAAATTTAATAGTAGTGATAGTGCTTCTAGGAAACTACAAAACCCTTCTTTAAAAGTCCTGCCCAACCTTGGGGATTTGAGAGAATTGGGTAAAATGGTCATTTTCATTTTGAAAAATTCAGGCTATTAGTTCCTTAGGGTTTTGTGAATGAACCAAAAAAAAAGCAAGGACCCCTACCATACAATAATGGCATCGATGGATAAAATAGAGAAGAAGAAAGAATAATGTGCAGCTTCAAGGCGCACTTGCTGCCTCTCTCTTATTACAAACTAATCTAATGGATCCTTTTGTCTAAGCTTCTTTGACAAGCTATTGCACTCTCACCTTTATGCCTAGGATCCTCCTCCTCCTCTACAGTTAAAGGTATGTCAATCAGTAATTGACTGTTTGCCATATGCTACTTTTCTCTGTTTTCCCCTCTTCGCTCATTTTTTTCTACTCTTTCACATGCATTGGGTACTTCAAGCATTTTGCATCGTCCTTCTGCCTCCAACTTGGCACGCTCTATGTATCCCGTGTTTCATAACTTTGTTTGAAAATATGGAAGTTATAATATTGTTATCTATAAGGTCATTTAAAAAGTTGTACTTCCAAATGGATTTTGTCTATCCATTCTGAGTCCTTTTATTGTTACCCTTCAGTACTTGCTTCCATGATAACTCAGTTTGAAATAGAGAGAGAAGGGAAAATTTCATTTTATGCTTTAAGGGGTTGCTTGCTTTCTTTCCAAGCCTTAACTCACATAAAAATAAGTTACAGTTTCAGATTTTACAAATACTTGCTCCATTATCTTCAGACTTCCTCAGCAAAATTTATCAAAATATGACTTTACTGATTTTTATTTTCCTTATCTGAGTAGTTTGATTCATTTCTGCTGTGCCCCATTTTGGCAGTTATTGACCATGCAAAAAGAGATGCAAAAGCAGATGACAACGATGGTAGCAGCTCCTGTTACTAAAGAAGGCAGAAGGCTTGAGGCAGCCCTAGGACGGACCATGGAAAAAGCTGTCAAGGCTAACACTGATGCATTATGGGCTCGGGTTCAAGAGGAGATTGCAAAAAATGAAAAGTTGTCACGAGATCGTGTCCAGCAGCTCACAAATTCAATCAGTAACTTGATGAACAAGGATGTGTCGTCCATATGGGAGAAATCTGTGAAGAAGGAAATGGCTGCAGTTGGACCAGCTGTAGTTCGTGCAATTACTCCTGTTATTGAGAAAACAATATCTTCAGCAATTACAGAATCCTTCCAGGTCAGGTTATGTCAATTTTCCTTGTAGAAATTAGAATATAAAATGTCTTGTATCTAAGTGTCATTGTACAATACAGAGAGGAGTGGGCGATAAGGCAGTGAACCAACTTGATAAATCAGTTAGTTCAAAGCTTGAAGCTACTGTGGCTAGGCAAATCCAAGCTCAGTTTCAGACAACTGGTAAACAGGTGCTTCAGGTATGTATTGATCTTGCTTTTTCTTTAGGATGCACGTCAAAATAATTGTTTCTTGATGTCATTAAGGTGTTTGTTTTTAATTCAGAGGTACATACTATTAAGTGTTAATTTCTTTTGTAGGATGCACTCAGATCGAGTTTTGAAACATCTGTAGTTCCGGCATTTGAAAAGTCATGTAAAGCCATGTTTGAGCAAATTGATTCCACATTTCAGAAAGGCATGGTTGAACATACCTCTGTGGTGCAGCAGCACCTTGAATCTGGACACACCTCATTGGCAATGACTATAAGGGTCTGTGTT
Source organism: Vachellia pachyceras (assembly GCA_025593235.1). Taxonomy (NCBI): domain Eukaryota; kingdom Viridiplantae; phylum Streptophyta; class Magnoliopsida; order Fabales; family Fabaceae; genus Vachellia; species Vachellia pachyceras. The sequence continues at coordinate 17,538 of JANTPZ010147363.1, forward strand.
TTAATAATTTTGTGCTGGCACAAATGTCGTCTTTGAGATTATTATAATCTGTCTTGACTCTTGCACAGTTTATCATAAAGTTGATCTTGACTTGGTAGTTGGTATTCCTTTGTTCGTTGAATTTGTTTCCATTGGTCACACCATTTAATACATACGTAAATGCTGGGATGGATAGAAGGGGGTGGTAATGTGAGATTCATAATAAGATAGGAGAGTTGTTAGACGAAAGATAGAGTTTATTAGTCTTACATGACTCTACTGCTGTTGTTATTTTTGTCATTTTATTATGTTGAGGTCTAGGAAGCTAGATTTTAGTACTGTCTAAGCTGAATCAGCACAATAGTTGCAGGCACTGGGTGGGGGCAGGATAGTTAGTGTGTGTAATAAAGCTCGGTCAACAAACTGAGTGTGCTGTAAAATACTTCTCCGGTTCACAATATAAGTTTGGTTTAACCATCTCACGTGAACCAAAAATATTAGTTAAAGGGTAGTTATAACATTAAATATGTAAAAAATTTGTAAAGCTTTCCTTATAGCCCTTGACAAAAGTCAATACTACATTAATTATGATGAATTAAGTACTTGTTAGTTTAATTATATAGAAGGGCAAAATAAGGAAACGAATATTAAATGTTCTTGATATTATCAAATTGGACTTACATTGGATCAAGCCAAGCTAAGAAAAGGACCTATATTATGGACTTGAGGAGTATGTGGGTGCTAACAGAAGAAGGTTGATTTTGTGAATGGGTTCTGAGGAAAGAGTAATAGAGAAAAGGCCTTTGTGGGTAGTCTTCTAAGATACTGACAGGTGACTGCTTACAACTTATAAGAAATCATTTGTTAATTTGAAGACTTGAACTTGCATGCGATTAACGCAACGTGACAGCTTCCAATGGACAGCTAGCAGACGCGAGACTGATTTTTTGTGCTTTATAATTTATATCATTTAAACCTTGTTAAAACAGTTTGGTTATGGCTAACATAGTCTCCTACTGCTTCTGATATGTAGGTTTAATTCCATCTGCATTTTAATATCAGCATTTCTCTGAATTTGCAGGATGCTATCAATTCCGCATCATCATTTACTCAATCTTTAAGTAGAGACTTGGTTGAGGGCCAGCAGAAGCTGTTGGCTCTAGCAGCTGCTGGAGCAAACCCAGGTGCATTGAATTCATTGCCTTCTCAGCGGAGTAATGTTCCTTTACTACATGAAAAGGTTAGCTATGTTGGTCCTTGTCCTAGGAAAAGGCTTAGCTTAAGGCCCAATTCTTCATTTCACTGTTGATAACTGCTGCTATAATTTTGGGGTCTTTATCAGGTTGAGGCTCCGATGGATCCAACAAAGGAGCTGGCAAGGTTGGTAGGTGAACGAAAGTACGAGGAGGCATTCACTGCTGCTCTACAACGAAGTGATGTGTCCATTGTGTCTTGGTTGTGTTCTCAGGTATGTCATGCATGTGTCTACATTTACAATATACTGTTTAATGCTTTCAAGCTGAAAGGTGAGACTGTGTTGTACTCCCTCTGTCCAAAATACACTACAAACAAGGTCTTATATTTAGGAATAGAATATCTTTTCTCATGATGGTTACACCTTACCTTTGCTGAATCGATGATAGAATTCTCATGAACATAGCTATTGTAGTTTTTTTTTTGGGTAATATTGCAGTTGCATTCTTTGCAACACAAATCATGTGGATCAACAGTGTTTTGGTTGTTAGTGATTCAAGTTTCTGGGCTGTGAATTGGATGTCGCTTTATATTTTGTGACCTAAATCCAAGGATTACACCATTGATTATCATACCTTTTGGCTTGGTCTTCAAGCTGTTAGATGGAGGTTTTACTTAGCATCAAACCAATATATATTATACAACGTATAAGAAGTCTTACTATTCATGAACCATAAGCAGTTTAACTCATTTCAAAATCTGTGAGCATGGACCCCACATTCTGGTTATTCATATTTGACCCTCAGATAAAATATTATGCCTTGGCGGAATCACCTGATGGTTTCTGCATTAACAGGTTGATCTGCATGGACTTCTGTCGATGGTTCCTCTTCCTCTGAGCCAAGGTGTAGTCCTTTCGCTTCTGCAACAGCTGGCTTGTGATGTCAACAACGATCGGGCTCGAAAAATTTCTTGGATGACTGACGTCACCGCGGCCATAAATCCTGCGGACTCAATGATCTCAATGCATGTGAGGCCCATCTTTGAGCAAGTGTATCAGATATTGAATCACCAACGTAGCCTGCCTACACTTACTGGATCTGAGCATTCCAGCATTCGTCTTCTAATGCATGTTATCAACTCCATGCTTATGACATGCAAATGATTTTTAAGTTCTCTTTGTTATAGAAATATGCTATTTGGGTATATCTCAAGACTGCTAGTACGATTGGAATTTTGTACAAAGCTCAGTGGGTTTCATTGGTAAGTTCACAGATCTGTAGAATCACTTGTCTTCAATGAGGGTAGACAGGTAATTTCACTCGTTCAACAACTCTGCCACAGCAATGAAATTTTTGTTTTTGTTTATCAACTTGGCTTATCTATTTCTATCTTATGCAATATGCATTTGGAACTTTCATGTATCATAAATTTAAAAAGAAAAAAAAGAAGTTAAAGACGTTGGGTTCATTGGTATAAGATGTGCCTTTTGTAACACTATAGTTGGAGCTCGATCTCTAAATCAGGCATTAGTTTGTCGTCTAAACTCCAAAACAAGAAAAAGAAAAGAAAGACATGGGGGATTATGTTGGAGGGCTTGCAAGAGTTTATAATTAGAACTAACCTAAAATTAAAATTATTGAGTCTACCTCCAATCTCTACACTAATCATTTGAGAGTTATTCATTACTCATTTAATTTTATTTGAGTTACTTTTAGTATGGTTTAAATAAGTCAATAAAAAGTTTAAACCTTATTAATTTAATTTTAAAATTCAACAACTTTTCAACCTCATTCTTAATTAATACTCACTATAACATATAAGAATAAAATCAATATATAATTAATAAAAGGTAAAATTATATATTTACATAATTTAATAATATAACTTCTAAGCTGAACTAAATAATAAATTCTTTATACTATATAAATAGAATTAATCCTGAGCCACTCTTTCACAGCACTTCTCATCCCGAGAGATATGTCAATTTTGAATTTTCACCCAAGGGATACATATACTCTTGATTGTTATGGCTGTCTCATCCTCACTTTAGAACGATTGATAAAGAGAGATTTTTAATTAAGAACACTATTTAAGAACATTCCGCTCCATTCAAGCTCCAACACTAAAATGAATAAGATATGATGCATCTTGGTTCATAATAAATGATTTTTTTTAATAAACCAACTATGACATGATTAAAAACACTCCTTTTTTCTAAAGGTCTCGAGCTACCTCGGAACTTTAAGGCTATTTGGTGGGAAAAGCAGTTACGGAGGAGAGCGGGTGAAGAGAGCACAGAACACGAGGGCTTCACCGCCCTCTGCGGCAGAAGGAAACGAGCGACCTCCGCACAACCAACACGTGCGAGGTATAGTGAGGCTAAGAGCGAATGGAGAGAGGAGGGCCGTCGAAGGACTTTCCTTCGACGAGGGAGGATTTAGAAGGAAGGTCACAGGGCAAGAAGAAAATACGGAACGATGCACAGGAATTCTCTGGAAGCATCACAAATCCACCAAGGATGGAGGATTGGATGATGAAGGAGGAGGAAGGGAAGGGGGAAAAACGAATGCAAATGTCCTATCGGGAATCTCTGCTAGCAAGAATGAAATGGAATGAGAGTTGGTTCCTCAATACGGAGGAGGAGGATGGGGTGAACCAAACTGGATTTGGAACGAGTGTAGATTTTGATAATGTCCTTGACCCTCACACAGGTATTGAAGTGGATCTCTTTGATCCTCTATGTCCAAAATTCCTTCTAGACGATAAGGAGCGCGAAAGACTGTATAATCCTTTCGTGAAATCCTTAATTGTCAAGCCACTGGGGAAGCAAGTCAGTTATGGATTCCTAGAAACAAAATTGAGACAAATCTAGGCTTGCAACGGGGAGATTAGTCTAGGGATCTCGATAATGATTTCTTCATAGTAACCTTTGAAAATGATGAGGACTACAGGAGAGCCTAACAGGAGGTCTATGGGTAATCTCGGACAGTTATCTAAGTGTTAGGAGATGGAGGTCGGCGTTTAACCCAAACAAAGAGAAGATATATAGCATTGCAGCATAGATCAAGTTACCAGGTATAGATGCAGAGTTTTTTTGATAAGAAGATTCTGTACAACATTGCAAGTTTAATTGGTAAGGTCATAAGGTTGGATGTGCATACTGCCAACCGAGGAAGAAACAAGTTTCAAGGGTATGCGTTGAGCTTGATCTAACTAAGCCACTGGTGCCTCACTATATGATTGATAGGGGGTCTCAAATATGTGGAATACAAAAGCCTTCAAGCACTCTGTCTTAACTGTGGTATACACGGCCACTCATGGACAAGTGGGATAAGGAAGAGAGAGCCCATGAGATCCAAAAGGATAATATGGGATGCAGTTCAGGAGATATGGAAGCACGGAAACCTATGAGGAAAGAAGAGGCTGCACCTAGAGAAGGCCGTTGGAAGATTGTTCAGCTCACAAGACGCCAAGGACTGAGAAAGACATGGAATGGGGCTGTACAAGTGCCCTCACGATTTGCAGTTCTAGAGGATGAGGAGGTCCAGGTGGAAGGATCCCCAGAGATCAGAAGGGAGATCATTGGAGGCAGTTCTTTTGATAGGAAAGTTATCAAGAGGAAGGAGAAAGGAAAAGCGGCAGCACAATACAAGGAGGTACTAGTAGACATAACCAATAAAGACAAGAAAGAGCCAGCATCAGGAAACACGCACAGGATACTTGGAAGAGTAGGAAGAGACAAAGGTTCAGACCACATAAGGAAAAAGCAGGATGTGGAAGTGATGAGAAAAGACAAATGGGACAGAAAACATGCAGAAAACAGGGGGCCCACACATACCTACAGGAACTAAGAAGTGAATGCGGAGAAGGTAGGCCAATTCTATGGGGAAGACATGATGAGCGTGGATAGAACAAGAGCAGGCTCCCCCTGGCCCCAAAATGAGATCGAAAGGATATATACTCATGACAGAAATAACATGGGCATGACCATGGAAGGCTACGAGGCTAGGGGGCCAAGAGCCAATGTGATTGGATGATGAATTGCATAGTATGGAACTGTAGGGGAGCTGCTAGCAAGGGCTTTGCAGCAGCTCTAAACAACCTGGTGAAAATGCAAAAAGCAACTTTGATAGTGCTACTAGAACCGAGAATAAGTGGTTGTAGAACTAGGAGAACAATACGTTTGTTAGGCTTCAATTTCTGTGAGCTGGTGGAGGCACAAGGATTTGGAGAAGGAATTTGGATGTTATGGAATGATGTACAGTTGACAATTGAAGTAAAGGAAAAATAGATGCAATTTATACACTATAGATTGCATTTTGAGGAAACCCAACCCTGGTGGTTCACAGTAGTATATGCTAGCCCACATGAAGCCCAAAGACAATCATTATGGAGCAGTTTGGAAATAATAGTAGAAGAAACAAGGGGTCCATGGATTGCTGCAGGAGACTGGAATGAAATACGTAGCCCTACTAAACAAAAGGGAGGATAAAGAATTAATGAAGGTAGATGTAGAGGATTTAGAGAATGGATTGAAGAAATGGGGTTAATAGATATGGAAGCAAAGGGGCCTTTTTACAAATGGAAGGGACCTAAGTGGCAAGGGCATGACAGAGTGTTCAAAAGACTAGGTAGATGCCTATGCAATGTGGAGTGGCAAAATCTATTTCCAGACGCAACAATCAAAACTGGTATTCGGGTGTGCTCAGATCATCATCCTATCATCATTGATATCTGCCTAGCTGACTTAGCAAGAAGGGAACCCCCTTTTCATTTTGAGGCAGTTTGGCTAAATCATGGAGGCTTTGAAGCATTTCTGGCAGAAAACTGGGAGAAGGGTGAGGAAGCTAACAGGAACCTAGAAAAGATACAACAATCTTTAAAGACTTGGAACAAGGAAGTGTTTGGACATAAAAGATACATTATTAGAGGTCTGAACAGAAGATTGGAAGGTATTCAAAGGAGTGAAGACAGAAGCACATATCCTTTTCTGCATGCGCTAGAGAAGAAACTTCAAGCTGAATTGATGGATGTACTGAAACAAGAGGAGCTAATGTGGTACCAAAAATCAAGGGGCATGTGGATGAACCAGGGGGATAGAAATACGAGGTATTATCATAGCAAAACTCTAATTAAAAGGAGGAAAGTATGGGTACAAGATGAGGATATAATATGCAACATGTTCCAATCATTCTATGAAGATATTTTTTGTGAGGATAATTGTGAAAAGGGTTGGCACATGACAAGGCAAAGGTGGGGGAGAGTTAGCATGGAGAACCTAATAAGAGTAGGAAGGCAGATCGAAGTGGATGAGATTAAAAGAGCCTTTTTTGACATTGGTGTCTTCAAGGCACCAAGTGAGGATGGATTCCCAGCCATCTTTTACCATAAGAACTGGAATATTGTAGGAGAGGAGGTGATTTATCAAATCAGGGAGTTGTGGAGGCACCTAGAGGAAATATCAAATATCAATGGAACCATTCTTGTTTTAATACCCAAGATAGACATCCTAGAAGCAGTAACACAATTTAGGCCGATTGCATTGTGTAATGTCCTTTATAAAGTGTTCTCAAAAATCTTGGTTAAAAGACTTAAACCTTTGTTAAATGATCTCGTGTCCCCATTCCAGGCTAGCTTCATCCCTGGAAGGAATATACAGGGCAATATCATAGCAAAGGAAATAGCCCATATCATGAGTAGAATGAGAGGAAGAAAGGGCTATATGGCAATCAAAATTGACATGGAGAAAGCATATGATAGACTTAATTGGAGATTTGTGTGTAAGGTGCTGGAGGAAATACAAATCCCACAAAATGTAGTAGAGATCATCTGGCATTGTATGCAAACAGTAGAGATGAAATTGTTATGGAATGGTGGATTGCGAGAAGGATTCAAACCCTCTAGAGGAATCCACCAAGGGGATCCCCTTTCTCCTTTTCTATTTGTTTTGGCCATGGAAAAACTTTCTCACTTAGTAGAGGGTGCAGTCAGTAGGAAGCAGTGGAATTCCATCAAGATAGGATGCAAAGGAGTTAGCATCTCACATCTCCTTTTTACAGTTGACCTTTTACTGTTTTGTGAAGAAAATGAAGAACATATGCATAATGTTCTAGAGTGCATGGACACATTTGGTGAGATTTCAGGACAAAAAATCAATGCACAGAAGACCACAATTTTCTTTTCAAAGAACACATCACGAGACAAGCAGAATGCATTATGCATCCATAGTGGTTTCCAAAGAAAGGAGGAATTAGGGAGGTATCTGGGACCTCAAATAACGCAAGGGAGGAACTCAAGATCAAAATTCCAGAATCTAGTCGACAAGGTACAGAGGAAACTAAGTGGCTGGAAGAGCCAAACTCTAGCATTGGCAAGCAGAATCAGTCTTATGCAAGCGGTTACATCTCAAATGGCAACCTTCCAAATGCAACATGATTATATTCTAGTGGGAATCTGTAACAAGATAGAAAAATGCAAAAAGACTTTATCTAGGGGATAGATGAGAGAAGGAGGAGAGTCCATGCAGTAAGGTGGGACAATATGTGTAAACCAAGGTGTGAAGGGGGAATTGGCATAAGAAGCATGAGAGAAATGAATGCATCACTGATTGGAAAAGTGGGTTGGAATATGTTAATAAAACCTTCTAATCTCTGTACAAAGTGCTAAAAGCTAAATATGGAAGAGGAGTTTATTTGCTGAGTGAATGTCGAGTGAAAAAGACTGACTCTGTGTTATGGAAGCACGTTGCAACAGAATGGCTCGACCTAATAAGCAACATATCATGGGAAGCAAGGAATGGGGAGAGTGTATGGTTCTGGAAGGACGAGTAGCTAAAAGGGTAGAGGAATCTGTGAGGGAAATGTTTGGAGGGTGTTGAAGCAATCAACATGGATATGGCAGCGAAGGAAGCTAGGAAGGGATAGGGACAGGATATTGGGAATGTTGAATAAGGTGCTGCCAGAATCAGTGAGGCAGAAGATCTGGGCCTTACCCTCACTGTGTGTTGAAGATGGAAACGACAGGATAATTTGGAAAGGAAATGCGAGTGGGGAATACTCAGTTGCTAGCATGTACAGTTGGAAAAAAGGTGAGAAAATGGCAAGGAGAGACAAAATCTGGCCCAAAATATGGAAGCTTGGAGTAATTAGGAGAATACAGGTGTTCCTATGGATAGCTATCCATGATAGACTACTGACAGCAAAAAGAAGGAGCAAGCTAATAGGAGGAGACCTGTCATGCAGCAGATGTGGGAACGCAAAGGAAGACATAATTCATGTGCTGAGAGACTGCCCCATAGCGCAGAACGTATGGATCGCAGTAGGTGCAACTAACGCTAATGATAAGTTCTTCATAGGCCAAGGTAAAGACTGGTTCTTAGACAATCTTGACAAGGGAAGTGAGTGGTGCATAAGATTTAGTATCAGTTGCTGGTGGTTATGGAGATGGAGAAACCTTAGTCTCTTTAAGCATGGATAGACTATGCCATTAAAGTTTAAACCCATAAATAGTAATAAAAAATTATGAATGGGAATGCAACACGATGAAGGGGAAATATGATGCACTTGGGTTACGTAAAACAGTCAAGTTCATTAGATGGAACTTCCTGCCTGAGGTGTGGGGGAGTATTGAGGAGCGATGATGGGGGATGGATAAGGGGATTTAAGAAAAGAATTGGGCAGGCTAAAGCTGTGGTAGCAGAGTTATAGGGTGCGGTACATGGTTTAAACCTAGCACAAGAGTTGGGTATCACAAGGCTAATAGTAGGAGATTCCACTTCTGTCATTAGTATGATGCAGGACATTTGGAAGGAAAAAAGAACACACAACAGGATCCTGAATTACTGGCTTCACATGTATAATGTAAGCATGCAAATCTTATTTGCACACACATATAGAGAAGGCAACGCAGTTGCAGATTAGCTAGCTAACATTAGGGTAAGAGAGAGTTTTGAGCTGTGTATTCTAGAAAGTCCCCTTTTACAGGTGAGGCATCTACTGTATAGGGACCATGTGGGATATTCTACCCCACAGACTGTGTTGAATGTGGAATAAGAAGAGTATGGGCGAAAGGCCCCAATCTTTACCAAAAAAACCACTCACTTTAGCATTTTCTAATAGTTCCAAGTTTAGTAACAAAACAAGTTTGGAATGTTATATTTATTACCCATTTAAGAATATAGCCATTAAAGACATAAACTAACTGTTTATGGTCATTGGGAACTCTTTCTAGATTGTTGACATATTAAATGTGAGGCTAAGGCATTAAGCATGCATTAAAGTACAACAAGTTTCTTTTGTAAAACAACTTGTTAATGTGATTGACGCGTCAATTGCTTCGCTAAGTACAAACTCAGCCTTTTATAGAACTTGTTAACGCGTTAGATAGCCTAGTTAATGCGCTAATAAAACGATGAAATTTTATTGAGACGTTAAGTACGATGACTCGGTTCAATTATATGAAATGGGTCTATCTGTAGTCTTGATATATTCTACTAATTCAAGTGTTTAATTTATAGTAAAGTAATCTAATGTAATCATAATAATAACGTATTACAGCATATTAGATTATCTACGTTACGTAATTTTGACTATGTAATCTAGATTATACTTGCATGAATTAACATATGAACATTTATACCTTCATGAATAAACATTTAGACATTCATATTAGTTTGTTTTTTGTCTTAACATAGTTAAAAAGGGTTAAAGATCATTTTTGCCTCAGAAGTTTTCAAGAAAAATCAATGGGCACTTCAAAGTTTTTTTGGGTGTAATGTTACCTTGGAAGTTTTAAATATGCTCAATATTGCCCTAAAAGTTTAAAACGTAACTATTTCGTCCCATGTTAGTTTTTACAGTTAGATGATTCAATCAAGCTAAGATGGCGCTCCAAAAAAGCATTGTTGAGAGGAATCCGTATGATCTATGGATATTGTTATTCAGTAAGGACGATATATTATAAGGATTCAGAGTTGCATAAATGAGAGGGACATATTCATAGACTTATCTTACAGAAAAGAACTGCAGAAAACTCTAAAGAACAAATTAGCGACATTTCTGAAACGTCACCTCAACTTCATTATATGATGAAATGACATTATCCCTACATGTCAATTAAGGGTCAATTAAGAGTGAGGACAAAATTTCTACATTTTTATATTTTCAGGGTAACATTAAACCTTTTTAAAACTTTCAGAGCAACATTGATCTAATAAAAACTTTCAAATACCCAATGATCTTCAAGAAAACTTCCGGAGCAAAAGTAACAATTAACCCTAGTTAAAAAATTGTTTCATACTTTTTTATGCTTTCTATATAAAATATAAATTTCGTCTTGATAACATACTAAATAAATATTGTATAAATATTATTTTATTATATTACATTCCTCTCTAAACTTTATGAACCAGACGTTCCGTAGGGACTTGATGCATTGAAACCAATTAGAAGTTGAAACCGAGTTTTTCAGAAAGTTGGCTAACGAGTTTAGGTAGGGAACGTTAAAGTGCACAATGAAACACAAAACTGGGTTTTTTTCATAATGTTTGTCAGCACTTAGCATATTAGATACAGGGAATTAACTTGTTAAGTAGAAATTTGAAAACAAAAAGGTTAAAGTATAAGTAGAATTCTTTAAATTTATATTAATATCCAGTTTGATCCTTTAAGTTTAAAAAGTATATTCTTAATCATTTCATTATTTCATATGAATATCCTTAATTTTATGTAATGAAAAATGTTAACTCATCAAATTTAAACAGTGATTTTACGATTAAATATTGATAAAATATGCTTAAATTTTAAGTGTTTGATATAATCATTTTTATATTTTAAAATTTAATTATTTAGTATAATTATTTAATTGGAGAATCACCATTTTAATTTGTTGAGTAAATATTTTCTATCAAATTAAATTAACATAGTTAAGATGAAAAGATTGAAAATTAAACCCAACATTAACTTAAAGAGCCAAACATATATTTTAGTAAAGAAATCATAGTTTTACACATAAGCTCATTAAAGCGTTAGAACAAGGAAGTTCGTGTCTGTTTGGATTAACGATGAAATTTACGTCTACAAGATAAGTATGTAAAAATAATTTTATCTCGCATTACGTAAACATACTGTTTGTGTGCCATCCCAAACAAGCCTTTAATGTGTTGAGTATTTTCCAAAGTCAAACTGAATAACACTTAAAAGACAGACAGAGATTAATGTGTTAAATATCTGATGGAGTAAAACAACATCTCAAAGCATTTTACCACATTAGACAAGACGTTTTTATAACTTAAATAGATAATAAAAGTGAAAACTAAATTGTCTAACACATGGTTGACACATTCACGTTAGGGAGATCACAGAGAAAGCTTAACATTGAAAGCTTGGAGTTTGACATGCTAAGCAGTGACATTATGGATAGAATAAAATGAAAAATAATTGACACATTCAGAAATTTGGCCAACTATGATTCCTTCTATCAATTCCAA
>JANTPZ010147364.1:1841-16136 GCA_025593235.1 Vachellia pachyceras
ACAAGGTAAAGCCCAATCACCCTCCTTTCTTGAGTCTTGCAACCTCTTTCACCTTTCTAATGGTTTGATTTCTTGAAAGAGTCTCTCTCTTTGAAGATAAGAGGCAAGGATTTCAAAAGGTGGAAATGGAAAAATGAGAGGTTTTTAAAGAAACAAAAGGTTGCAAACTCTTCTTCAAAGTAGTAAAGAGTGTTTGATGGTTGTTGACTTAGGGGTGGGAACAGGCCAGGCTCCACCCCAAACAGGCCTGGCCTGTTTGGGTGGATTCTGGCCTGGCCTGGCCTGTGGCCTGTATACAGGCCAATTTTTTGGTTTGAGCCTGGGCCTGTTATAGGCCTGGCCTGTGGCTTGTATACAGGCCTGTTAAACATTTTTATTTAAAAAAGAAAGATTCCAAAAGCATTCTACTTGCTGATTGTAACATCACTGCATGAACTCACATCAGACCAAAAGAAATAGTCAGAGATGGTTACTGTGCTTGCTGTTGATTCATTAATGACAATATTAATTCAATAACGCACATTGTGAGAACTACACAAGCTAAAACAGGAAGTGGAGGATCCAAAAATAAATTAAAACTCTTACCTTACAGCTAAATTTGAACCACTACAATCATTCTGTGTGATAACATGTTCAGGATGAAAACCTGAAGAACTAGATGAGCATGGAGCACTGTCCATTGAGCATCTAACATCATTGTTAGTAAGACTACCATCATCTAACTCTTGGCTTTCGGACGAGAAACCACAATCAGATATATGGCCATTGACTTTACCCTTATAACTTTTTGCAAATGCCTCCAAGGGATAAAAAAGAGCAGCAGCTATTGTATTTGACAAATCTTTGATTTTGACGATCCTCAAGATGCAACAAAGTAGATAGAGAGAAGTGACAATACCACTCTGTATGTCCTGACTCCTAAATAAACAAACTACCAAATATTAATGAGAAAATGTTGCAAAATATAATCGAAACTCTTCAATAGATTTTCAAACAGAGAAAAGTGGATCAAAGAAGTTAACAGAGAGGACAGTAAAGTTTCATACATTAACAGCAACAGCAGGCAAAACCTTTGTTCACTTCCTGTTTTAGTTCTTGAGTGGAAGCTTTAGCAATGAGAGTTTCCTTTTCCTCATCCATAGCTTGTTTGATGGCAGTCTCCAGTGCGGAGGCACTTTCTTCTGGACCGCTAGGACTTTCACAAGCTTTTACAGCCTCTTTAACTTCTAGTTCTGCACCAGAAACGATGGGCCTAGAAATGCTCATGCTTCTAAGGATTGAACTCGCACTGCATGGGTGTCCACTGTTGACCTTTTTGAGGCTCTCAGCAAGTTCGTCTATACTTCTATTACACACAGACACAGCAGAAGGATAAAAAACAAGTAGACAAGATCGATATATCCTCATTGACACACAGACACAGCAAAAGAAATCCCATACATGGCCAGCAAGTTGTATATATCCTCATTGACAGAATAATATCAACCACCAACTTAATATATATATACATATATATTACACAGACTACGAATACCCAGACTACGAATCTTTATCTGTTTCGCTACATTCTACCTATAATTAACCAAGCAGAGCATGCCAATATGGATTATTTGTGCTTGCCACGGAAATCCACAGAAAAACAAGCCAGAATAGTCGAGATCGAAAAGCCGACTGATCGAGTGAAGTGAGCAGCAAAAACGAGCAATAAAGTCGAGAGAATAAAATGCACAAACCTGAACTGAGCGCTCTCGAGTTCCGACGAGCAGAAAATAGAGAGAAAGAGCTAAGAGAGACAAACGATGGCGGACAAAGGGAGACGGGCGACGGCGATACTGGACTAGGGTCTAGGGCAAACGACGGCGAGACGGCGAGAGTCGAGTCGAGAGGCGCTGTGAGTGTGACAGAATGATTTGTGCCTTGGGCTCGGGCAGTCGTGCGTGATTTGTGCCTTGGCTTGGGCTCGTACGCAGTGTGAAGTAGTGACCTAGAGACAGAGGCCCATGTCCTGCTTGTGTGATATGTAAAAAAAAAAAAACAGGCCGGCCTTACAGGCTAATCAGGCCATCCCAGAGGCCTGGGCCTGGCCTGTTTTTGCAAACAGGCCTGCCAGGCGGCCTTGGCCTGGGCCTGGGCCTGTAAAAGCCTGGCCTGTTCAGGCTTTTGCAGGCCATGCCACAGGCCCCTGACAGGCCGCCTGGCCTTTTCCCACCCCTATGCGTGGTGTCATATTATTTTACTGACTATGTTCTTCAGGCGATGTCTAACAATCTTGGCGACAATTTTGTAGCTCACATTGCAAAGTGATATAGGCATGGAGTTCTTGATTTGTTATCTCATGTATGTACTTAAACAGTTTATCGTATTATATAAATTTGTGATCACCATTTAAATTGTAACTAATTGCGCTACAATATATATACTGTTAAATGCGGATGGGAAAAATATATCTGGTGAAGTTTTATGTTTGGGCAACTTGGTAAACTTATTACATTTTATCAATTTGTTAATAAAAAAAAGTAATGTGGGTGTATACCCCATGATGATGTCCCATGCATATTACAAGAAGAGAACTAGTGAATACAAATATGCAAAAGTATGTTTAAATTTTATATTATTCTTATAATCATATAACAACTTTTATTTTTTTTAAAAAAATCTGTTTATTCTAATGACCAATTATGGGAGGAGAATGAAATATTTAAGTAAATTAAATAGGCAAAAGCGACCTGGAAGAAAAACATTGCCATTTTTTTGGGTCATCGATCGATTGAACGAAAAGAAGCAAGTTTTTCTTCCATCATCATCAACAGTTCTCTAAATCGTATGTTAATTAACCTCGTCGATCGATGTTTTTCTGGTGATCATCGTATTTTGATGTTTGAATAGAAAACGAAATTGTGCTCGGAAACAAACCCTGTCCATGCACGCACGCACGCACGATCAGAGGTAAATTTTGTGATTAACCTTTTATTCCTTCTCATCAATAATTGATTCTTCTGCTTCAAGGGGATTAATACGTATTTCAACTAATCAACATAAGAACTAGATTCAGAGATATTAATATATATTATATCGTGTACGTGGTTACCAGTTTTTTTCACCTCGGCTCGGAAAGTGCTGAATCGTTGACCGTTTATTGCCCAGATAATTAACATGGAGGAAATTATTTATCATTTTGCATTATGGTGATGACTGTATATTCACGTCCTTTGCTTTTGATTGATTTAAATAATAATGTACAGATTTCCCTGTGCTGGTGGACTTTAAATATATCCTGTGTTTGGCATGCTAATAAAATTTTATTTATTATGAATTTCTGATGTGGTTATTGTTTCTTTCTTGTCTGATATTATTACTGCAGAATCTCTTACGTATGTCCCTACATGATTTATTTTTGCAAGTATTAATTACCTGTGGCATATATAATTCTCTTACTGTATCTTCTATCTTATGTGATATAGGATTTGTAATGAACTTATTTGAGGAAATGTTAGAGTGGCACATGCCGAAGAAAAAATTATAAAAAATCATTTGAGGTGGTTAAAACATATTCATAGAACGTCAATAAATACATCAATGAGAAAGCTTCATCAAACAATTTTTTTTATAGTGCACTTGATAGAAGCTTTGTTATTGTAGATGTGTAATCAATGGGACTACATTGAAGAAAAAATCACGTAATTTTGAGAGATAATATGGATTAATGTCTTATACTTAAAACATAAAATAAACTTCTTATCTTGCTCCCATATTTAGGATTGGCGAAGTAGTATTTAATTTATTTACACTATATTTTGTACACTTGATGTGGTAAGAACACTTACTAACGTAAATACACGCATATTTGAAGGCGCAGGTTCAGTGGCTGGCCTGGTGCATTGCGGCTATCTGATATAGATTCTCCATTAAAGATACAGACTCTGTGATAGAGAGGGAGAGAGATAGTTGGTATAACATTTATATATATTTCAGCGAGGAAGCTCAATGGGCTGTTGCTCGCTTAAACTATCAAAGCCCAGTTGTATTTGCTCTATCGGCTGTTTTTGGCCTCAGGTAATAAATTCTTCATTCTTCTGTGTTTTCATCTTTGATTTCAAGGGAAACCAAATCTGTCATATACATACATATATCAACTCATATATAGTTACATTGCATGTACGATGATGATGGATGGTGATGATGATGCAGTTCTGTGGAAGTGATAGTGAGGATCAGAGTTGTGATAGGCGATACCAGACTTCCAGAAATGTGCACCACATAAGCACCATTCAGAGTTGGGAAACTAATCTCTTACGAGCCAACCAGGAGGGACAGATCGTAAGTTCATTTGCACTACAATAATTAATGTTTGATTAATTTCTAGGTTCCCTCGGAAATGCATCTTTACTAGTCACCTGTTCCATTTACAGTTTTAATTAATAGATAAAAAAATACAAGATTGTTTTATTCAACAGGTTGTGGCAAATTTCACAGCGTCTTGGTCCAATCCTTGTAAAGATATTGCACCAACCTACGCCGAGCTGGCCGACAAATACTCAAGCCTTGTGTTTCTCACAGTGGATGCTGATGGCCTTGCTGTAAGTTCAGATTTTTTTTTTTTTTGATGATGCAGTAAAACTTTAACAATAGAAAACCTTATTACCCTGCTTAATTTAGTTACAGGGTAAAGTAGCATACAATACCCTCATGCTATTTTCCAATAGTATCCAACCCCTTAATCTTATTTAATGTGTATTTAGAACTCTGATGTCATATTATTCTCCTGCGCTCTATCCAGCAACCTCTGATGTTGTTTGTTGCCTACGTAATTGTAGGAGTTAAGTAATTCATGGGACATCAAAGCACTTCCGACATTCTATTTCCTTAAAGATGGAAGACAGGTAGACAAACTTGTTGGGGCCAACAAGTCAGAGCTGCATAGGAAGACAGCTACCATGGTTATGTTATCATCCAAGCCTCCTCACTGAGTCCCGCCATATGTGTGTGTGTGTGTGTGATCTTCCACTGCCCTGCATCAGCTTTGTTGCTACAAATATGTATAAATCAGTTGTGTTAACTGGAGAGAGCCATAAGTAATACACAGTAGAGAATATTGTTGCCTTTTTTCAGAATCGTGTATTATTATATGCATATATATAGCTGCATGGCTTTATGTATTTGATTTTCCCTTTCTGGGCCATCGATCAGTACCATTTACATTGAACATTACCAGAGAAAAGTATATTATATGAATTTTGCACAAACTAGCTACACAAGTTGTTTAATTCGATGTTATAAGGGTTTTGTAACTAGTTGAGGCCGAGGCAAGTCCAGGTCTGCATTTACCAAGGAACAAAGGTGTACAAAAACCCAATGGTCTGGTCTTATCCAGTCCAACCCGAATTTATTCGATCAGGTTTAATCTAATTCAAATAAACAATATTTTGAAATTGAATGGACTAACTGGTCGACCACTTAGTCTAGACCAGTTGGTTATTTTTTTTGTTAAAAATTTTTTATTGAAAATTTTTACAATATTATTGTTAAATGCTATATATTATAGATTTATACTTAAATTTTAATATTTTATGGTGTATTTTAGATGATTTTAGGTTCTTTCTATGTTAAATTTGTATTATTAAGTTAAAATTTTGCCTCATGTAAAAGGGGAAAAACAAAAAAATTATATTAAGATCATTGGACTAGTCCACATAAATCAATTTAGTCCAAACCGACATCTAGTTAGGGTTAGACTGAACTAAACCTCAGGTTGAATATAAATACGGTCTAGTCTGATCCATACACACCCCTAAACGTTATTATATGGATTTGAATCCTATAATATATTGAAAAGAATAGTTCTTTTGCAGATAAAACTCTTCTTGCATGTGTGCTTTATAACATCATGTAAAATAAATTAATTAAAAAGTCCATAATTCTGGTAAAAATACAAAGAGGTTGCTTGCATCGCGTACAATGCAGCATTAAACTTCTCTAGTCACTTTCACATTTTACAAGATAAAAACTTACTTTTACATTGTCGTACAATGCATAATTAATTTTTTTAAATAAAAGCTGGATACCAAAAGTTACAAACTAGAGCAATACAACCAAGTTAAGAGGGATGGAGCCCCCCTTCAACCACCAACTGTTGCAAGGCAAGTGGCGGTTGGTCAAAAAAGCTAAAATTTCCGTAGGGATCATGAGCCATTTTCGCCAAACTGTCTGTCAATAAGTTGTTTTCCCTTGGAACATGCTGAAATACAATGCTCCAAGTCTTAGTGATAGACAACCGAGCTTTATCCACGATGTCTTTGAAGGGGTGATTAGTATCGCAACCTCGAGACATTATGTTTATAGCCTCAATACAATCAGTGATGACTAGGACATTTTTATAGCCCCGATTCCAGCAGAATTGCAAACCATGTACGATGGCAATGGTTTCCGCAATAGCTGGAGGAACTCTAAAGAGTTTACAACTAAAACTACATATCCAACTGTTATCCCTTGCCTGAATAGCACCACCACATCCACTCTGTCCTATGCCCAATATTGAACCATTGACCTCCAACCTGCAAAAATCAGGCCTTTGAGTAATGTCATCCGTAAGCTTCCTATAATTCCCTGAGTAGAACTCAGTGATTCATGATGTTCTGGTCCCAACAAGCCCTAAATTAATTTTTCACTCAGAATCCGAACAGTTGCTAAGAGCTTGTGTGGTATTTAGGTTTTAAAACCTCAGTTTGAAATCTAGGTTTTCTCTTTCTTACTTTTTCCTCTTTTCTCTTTCCTATTTTTTCTTTCTTCCTCTTTCCTACTCACTTTTTTGCCTCGGAATCCGTAAAAGCTATAACTTCCCAAACATAAATCACTTTTCAAAACCTAGTTTTTATCTCGAAATCTGTGAAACCTAGATTTCAAACCTGATTCCCAAACAAGCCCTAAATAAATAACAAATACGAATTAAGTAGGTACATTTTTTAAAATGGAGTTTGCGTTTGTAAGTAACACGGGCTTAATATGATCATAATCTTAAGAGGACCATCAAACCATTTGGCAGGTGCTGATTGATGACTTTGAATCCCATTCAGAATCAAGTGTGGGATTTATTCATACGTTTCGTTTTGTCAGTAACTAATAACTAATGGATTTATTAATGTTCACATGATAGCATGTCCAATTTCTATCATTTATCTTTTTTTTTTTGGTTTACAATTAGAATTCTTGAGAGTTACAAATCATATATGATGGCAAAATGTTCAATATGACAGTGACTAGAAAATATCTTCTTGCATAAATGATTAGCAAGACAGATCTGCATGATCTCGTTCAGATTCGAAGTTCAATATCCCAGTTCCAGTAGAGAAGATCTTTAATCTCGTTAATTTCCGCCTAATAGGGTGATGCGATGTGATGTTTCTCATGTGATTACTGATTAGTAAAAGCTCCACAAGTCATGAACAATTCTCTTGCATGAGGGGTTTAGGAAAAATATCCAAACAATGATATCTTTTATAACCTGGAGGTAATAATCAAAATCTGATTAACGAAATTCGAATTTGACTATACTACGTTAATTCTTAATAATATTGTTCATACTACGTTAATTCTTACTCATCATCACCTATCAATAATATAATGTGTCCTTACAAGTGATAAAGACAACTGGTTTGGCAAAAAAAAAAGAAGATAAAGACAACTGCAGTAATGATAAATTTATTAAAATAATTAATACCACAATTAAAAAGTGATGTTCCCACAACACTCTGGCCTCTGTCAGAAACCAGTGAGCAGGGACGAAACTACGAATTCAGTCGGATTGCTTGAAGATGGAAAAGAAAAGGGAAAGGAGAGGGGTCCCTCAGAGGAAGTTGCATCCAACGTCAAAAGCTGCAGCTTTCACGAGCAAGCCAAAGAGGACGAATGGAGCGGAGAAGAAGGGGCTATGGTCGCTGTCCACTTCATGCACTGCACATGGTGGCCACTTCTTTATCATCGCCTCCTGTTGCTCTACCTTCACCACCTTATCGTTCTTCGTCCTTATGTACACGCGCCTCACCTTCTCTGCTTCCCCTTCATCGTCAAATCGCGCGCTCCTCAGAGCCAGAACCGGCCCGGGCTTCACAAGCATCTCAGCTAAGGTCGAATCCTGAAACGCAAACACCATTCCTGTGTCACATCCATGAATCTTTAGCTGTTTATGTCTATGATCTGGTTAAATTTAGATATATATATATATGGCCCTACTTGTGGAAAAAAGCAGATCTAGAAATTGTGGGCTGTGGGCTATTCTACAGCTTAAAGGCATGAGAAAGTAATAAAGGGTTCGATTTCAACAGTTTTATGGAGCTTTCATGTTTGCCCTAGCTGCTTCGTCTGTTTTATTTTTTGGGATAGATTTATACCTCATGGGGGCTCATATGGTATATGATTTTGCGTCGAAACTCTTTCTTCACCACAGCACTGGTTGGGGGCTTATCCTTTCCCAGTCCAAATCCTAGCTCGTACACATCCCCAAACTCAGATAAGTCAGGCTCCCCCTGCTTGATACATAATATGCAAACATTTGTAAGTATCGTGGCGTCTAGCTACAGTCTAGGGGCGACATAAAGTTAGCTTCCCAATGTCAAGAAAATGAAAGCAATTAGGATTCACTAGTAATTATTTTCTCCTTTTCAATTGTTGGCACTACAATAGACTCGGACACAGTAGAAATTCCTATTATCAGTGGGGGACAGAGTAGACCTGTGGAACAGGGCTGTCGGATATAATTCCTGTTCAGATTAAGAAAGGGTAGAAGACATGACATCTAACAATTTCTTGTTTGGAAAGAAGATAGCACGGCTATCAAAAAATGCTTATAAAGTTTTAATGATTAACACAATTTATGCTGTGGGGTTTTAGATGGCACGAAATTACTTGATATAGATAAACACAGTTCAAAATTGGGGGGGAAAACTTTATTAGATTCAAGAAGCTGATGATTTTGGATGAGTTTAGGGCTAATGATTGGGGATGCGTTTAGGGCAGTATGGGTGGGGAAATTTTGCACAGTATTTTCTCTGTTCCTCTTCATCATTGTTTAGAATCAACCGTACGAAGGAGATGTGCATTCTGGGTCAAAATGCATGAGGTGAAATAAAGAAGACGACCTTTAAATAACAATAATAATTTACTATTAATGGAGAAAAGAAAACATTGAAAAAGGAAGGAACAAAAAAAAAACAGAGAAAGGCAGGCTAAGCAGGCATTGCCAGTTTTCTACCTTATGAAGCCTAACAGTGGCATAAAACGTTAAACCGTCTCCTAGATAAGGGCAAGAAGAAAGGGAGAAAGGAGAGAGAAAAGGCAGTAACCTCCCATTTTAAAATTGTGGTTACTTTGTTTGTTTATGGGGATATTATTCTTTTGAAAATAAAAACGTGGCAGAATAGGTGAATGCTATGCGTGACTAGTGAGCCTGAGACTTGCCCAAGAACTCAATAATTTGCAAGACAGTTGGAAGCCAATTACTTCAACATATACCACCATCAACATCGTCCTTGCTGGAAACCTTCAAGATTCATACTTCAGGCAACAATGGAATCCCCAGTATATTAACCCAAATCTAAAGCCATCAAGACTATAAAACCTTTCCACTTGCATATTTCTTAAATTCTAGTTCTATTTTACTGGAGACTTTCTGACTCAACTGTTTCCCTGCGATTTTAAGTCCACGCTTAAAGACTTGACTGCTCATGCCTTGATATTCGCATCCTCATGTGTGCAAATGATTATTGTTGTTAGGATAAACTAATTAAGAAGCATGAGACATTGAAACAATGAAAGTATAAGGGGTTGAATGAAAAGGAGTTACATCTTTCTTATCCTCTTCTGTCTGGAATCCCTGCTTGAGCATAGTTGCTGCTAAATACACTGCTAATCGGATCTTCTTTGAAAACTTGTGACAGGCCTGAGTTATACTCAACCCTCCTGCGCTATGCCCCACCAATATCACCTATTTGATAAAATCAGCAGTTTGATTCAAATCTGCGAAGAAAGAGACAGACAGGTGGAGGGAAAGAAGAAGAGCGAGAAGCAAGGGGTGATGACCAAAACCTGTTCGTTCTCAGGCAAAGCAGACATGAAATCCATGAGAGGTTGATTGTAATCATCAAAAGAAACAATAGAATCAGCATCAGATCGATCAATTCCAGCACTTTTGAGGTCTATGCATGAGACCTTATAGCCGGAATTCTCCATAAGGCACCGAATTTTGTACCAGCACCAACTTCCTCCTCCTATGCCATGTACCAGAACAAAGTGCTGCTTGGAGGGAATCTTGCTTGTGTCTGTCTTGTCGACCCCTTCCTCTCTCGCAGTCGCTGGCATGGCTTTCTCTGCGCTCACCAACATTGTATGTACTTGCTTACCTTACCTCTTGAGTTATTTTGCTTTGAGCTCTGTTGATAAAGATACATGTGCGGGGTATATATGGGATTGGGGTATTGTGAATAACCTCAGGGTTGTAACGTATGCTTTTTACCTTATCGATCATTTAAGGGGACCCTTTGAGGAGTTTCGGTCAACATATGCATTCGTTGGATTGGGGAGTCATTTTGTATCATGAGAACTTCGGCCAATGTGATTTAAAACTTGATTGCTGAGAAATTTGAGCGACTTGTATGAATACCGCAAATTCATTATCAGTACCAATACATGAACATTAATACATATCACTGGTGATGCCAAAGAGAGAGATATATATATCATTTGTTTAGACTAATTTATTTGATTTATATGTAATTAAATGATATACATAAATATATACAACATTTTATACTTAATATAAGCCTCAGTTAACTTTTTTGAATACTAAGGAAGCCAAATAAACTGATATATAAAATGATAAATTGATATATACAAAAGGTTATATAATTTAATGATAAACGTATAGTGATAACAATTTCTTTAAATTTAATGATAAATATAAGTATTTTAGAATATATATAATCTAAATTAGTTTATTTAAGAACATTAATTTTTTTATAAAAAAGTTAATTAGGTCTTGTATTAATTTTTGGAGGTAATATTATTAAGTAATATATTTAATTTCTTTAATTTTTTTGTAAAAAAGTCATTTGTACTTGATGTAATATATATCAGTGTAGATTCTAATTATAAGCGCAGGACAAGGAGGGTTTACTTTCATTTTAAACATATGATTTCAATTCATTTTATCTCCCAAATTTATGATTTTCTCTCTTAAATCATCCATATTGATTATACATGGTAAAAATATTTACATTAAATGATAGTTACAATGCACATTATTAAAAAATGATCTTATAGAAAAACTAATACACAATTATGATTTATTATAAATAATCAATTTGACTAATTTTCTTTAAGGGAATTACAATTAAAACCCATCAAGAGACATAATATACAAAGCTTGTCATTATCAACCATGACAAATAAATGAGCCTCATTAACAAGTCATTCGGATTTTTCACCTATTATGCCTCTTGTTTGAGATCAAACAATGATTCTCCCAGTTCTCCCTCTCTTTAAATGTGCATGTTTGGAAAAACTTTTTTCTGACGGTGCATGTAAGTCAAGGCAGATGTCATCTCAAAATCCGTAAAAACATTTTGAAATTCGTAAAAAGCATCTCGAAATCCGTAAAATCATCTCGGGATGTAGGTTGTTTTTATGGATTCCGTTGGGAGTTAGGAATTTTGACGGATTCTGAGGTATTTTACTGATTTCAAAATGATTCTATAAATTTTAAGATGATTTTTATAAATTTTGATATGATTTTATATTAAAATGTATAAACCCTTTGAAAAATGTTTTTCTAAACAACCACATAAATTAGTTGTACATGACTCTAGGAATAGGATGAAGGACCGCTTCCACACAAGGGAAGGACATTTGCGTGTTTGATTTCTTTTAAATCTGTGGTCAAATAGTCGATCGTCCTTATGGCGGAAGCATCTGCCATCTGGTATCGGTGGTTCTGCATTTCTGCGTTCCCTAAATGGACCAGCTGCAAAATATAGAATGGTACCAATAATTCATAAATACGATTGAGTGTGCAGTGCACATGAACTGTGTGTGATTCACTTGAACGTGAAAAGGGACAAACAAGTGAAGTCCCAATGCACTGAATTCATAGCCGTCTCTATTTGATATTTGATTCGACCAAAATAAATAATATTAAATTAATGTGTACTTTTCGAAAAAAAAAAGATTATATCAATAAAACCGTTTTTAATCTCACATTTTAATCCTTATATCCTTCTTCAATTTTCTGCCTGAACCTACTACCACCATTTTCATAAGTAACAATTATCCAACTCGCATAAATTAAAAATTTGTTAGAAGTAGTTAAAACCAAAAGATGTGTAAGAGACTATTCCATTCAATTATACCTTCATTGAGAAAAAGATGGTATATGAGAAAGAATGAATGGAAAAATACAAGAGGGGTATGTAATTAATTGATTGTAAACATGAAAAATTACATTAAATTTTTTAGATAAACACATATTGTTGTTCATATTTAGGATTAGCTAAAATGTTATTTATAAATGGAACCATTGAAGATCAGCCTAAGACGAGGGAAATTGCTGACTGCGATCATGGGTTTCCTCACTGTACATGATAATATTATTGTTAACTCATAGCAATATTCATAATTTCTAAGTTAGTAACACCGAAAGTTACTTAATAAAAGAGTTGGTTAACCCTTTTTTTAGAGGCCGAAAGGGATAAACAAATTACTTCATAATAACAATATATATTTTAAAATATTTATTTATATCATTATGTTACATGATTACCAAACACACACTTAATCTACCTGAGCAATACAAATGTCTATAACACAAGGTTGACTTAAATTATACCAATTCACACCCGTGTTATAACATATGAATAAGATAGATAAAAGTTACCACGTCTAGTTTTTAATATAAGCATTAGTTGATTTTTTTATAATGTTATAAGGAAGTTAATTAACTCATATTTTTATTAGTTTTCTCCGTATCAATTTGTTTAATTTATAAATCGATATAAAATTAATGATTAACGTAAATTTTTCATAATATATATTATAATTAAATAATTAATTTAGTTTTTTTAAAGAATAAAAAAAGTTAATTGTCTCTTATATTAAGGATAAAGGTAATACAATAATTTTTTGGTTAACTATATGTATCCTTCTATAAAATATGCCTTGTATTAAAGGCATTGTTGTGAATTTAACATTGGACGCCTCATTCAAATATTAGTTCCACATGTTGCCAAAAGATTAATGGCATGTTTAGTATGGTGGAATTGAAAATGGAATTCATTTCCTATGTTTAGTATGGTAGAATCAAGGGGTGGAATTGGAAATAGAAATAGAAATGGAATTCAAAATGGGTAGAAATGAATTCCATGATGTAACCCATGGAATTGTATTCAATTCCATAGAATTAATTTTTTGACCCCTCATTTTTCTATATTTATATCTATTTCCATTTCCATTTCCACCAAAATCAATTTCAGCGTATCAAACGAGCTATAAAGGCTTGTTTGGTACACTGTCATTAACTTATATGGATATAGAGATAGAAATGAAGTTAAAACATGTTTGGTATGACTATAAAAATCATATATGATTTTATATTTTAAAATATATTTAATATATTTCATAGGTGAATGTATTTTAGTCTAAAAAATATAGGATCCATGGAACCCATCTCATTTCCATTGAAGCATGAAATTGAAATGATCCATTTTGATGGAAATGATTTTCACATTGTTCATTTTTTAATACCAAACATGCAACTAGTATGATATTTAATTTGAATTCCCTATTCAAACCTCCAATTCTGATGTACCAAATATGGCATAACACATGTGGAGCTAGATCCGACCACGTCCGCTAAAAATACTAAAGATTCAAATGACATTAAAAGAATCAAAATTATTTTGAAGGATAGTCAAATTTGAAATAACTCGCAATGGGCCGAGTGGGGCCCACAAGGACAAAGTATGTGCGAGGCATGGAACATCTGGACCCACCCTTTGAAGGCGTTACATGTTGCGTTACCGAAACACCCCTATCAAGTACACTATTTTTTGTTCACAAAAAAAAAAAAACTCCTCCACATTATTTTCACCCAAAAAAAAGCGCCACTCAAGATATGCTGAATCATCTATATCAATATTAATCACTGTTCAAAAACCCGGTTCGGACCGGCCGGTCCGACCGGTAAACCTCTGAACCGGCGGATTGGCCGGTCCGAACCATAGTCAACCCGGTCAACGAGTTGACTCGGTGTTG
>JANTPZ010147366.1:2431-33320 GCA_025593235.1 Vachellia pachyceras
TCTCCACACGCATTACATTGATACTGTGCCTCACATCAAGAGTACGCCAATATGGAAGATAAAAAAATTGACCGCTTCTTCCATATGCTCTTCTCGCTGGCACTTCTTTGATTCTTACCGAAGATGACGTTGACATGCTCTATCCACCTATACACTTCCTCTCCAGTTAATGCTTTTGGAGCCATTCCATTCTCTGAAAAGCTGTTAAAACTCTTTCTTCACCTACGATAGGGGTGAAATCGATGAAGAAACCTCCTATGACCAAGGTAGACAGTTTTTCTCCCATGCTTAAGTTGATGGAAGTATATGTCTACTTCACATATTGGACATGCTTTATGCCCCTTGACACTGTATCCTGATAAGTTACCGTACGCAGGAAAGTCATTTATATTTGTGAAGATCATCGCATGTAACTTAAATGACTCCCGCCTGTATGCATCAAACACATCAACTCCTTCCTCCCATAGCTTCTTTAAGTCTTCAATCAAAGGTGTCAAATAAACATCGATATCACTCCCTGGCTGTTTTGGTCCAGAAATCATCATAGTAAGCATCATATGATTACGTTTCATGCACAACCAGAGAGGCAAGTTGTATATCACCATGAGTACCGGCCACGCACTATATGTACTATTGAGTGTCCTATACGGATTGATTCCATCTGTACCAAGCTCAAGCTGAAGGTTTCTTGGCTCACTACCAAATTGTGGAAACATTTCATTAATTTTCTTCCACTGTGGAGAATCAGTCGGGTGTCGAAGATACCTTCCATTAGATATTCTCTCATCACAAATGCCATCTCAACTTCTATGCTTTTGTTGCATTGGCAAACAAACAATTAAACAGTGGTACTATTGGAAGATACCACAATACCTTCAAAGTTGCCTTTTAGGTAGTGTATCACCACAATCACCACCTTTTATCACTTTATATTATGTAGTTTTACATTTTGGACACTCACTAAGATCTTCATAACCATTTATGTATAGTTGATTGAGCTTTATTTGTATTAGTTTTCTACTTGAATTTTTAGAGTCTTAGAGTCAATTTTAGCCCATGCATGACCTTTTCGTGCTTAAGTGTAGATTAGGAGTTATTAATTTGGATTAATGTGATTTTGGGCACCTATGCAATGAATAATGATTTATTGTGCCTAAATTGCATCATGACCAAATGATACTGCCTATATTTGCTATTTCATTTCGGGAACTCCTTACAAAAGCGCAAGGGAAGCAGTACTAGAGAAGTTCGCCGTAGTACAATTCAACATTCATCGCGTCCAAAGTTCAAATAGTCATGCAAGAACTCTCGGGTGAGGTTCGCTGCGATGAAACCTGAAGTTCACCGCGGCAAATATCGCATAGTACCTGAATTTTTACCTCAGAAGGAAAATAACCGGACCCGGCTTGATGGATCCAACCCAGGACAATTTATTATGCTGAATTAGGGTATTTTCGAAAGGAGGAGGAAGGAAGGAGGCTGCAGAAGTTGAAGAGAGAAAAGAGAAGAGAGCATCTCACTCCCATTTCACCCTACCTACACACTACCACCATTTCCCCCCATTTCTTCATCATCCATTCATCTATCATGCGTTCATCATCCATTAAGAGCTCATTTCCATTACTCATGAGGAGCTGAGCATCTCCAACCTCTTGAAGATGAAGTGAGCCAGAGTTCGAAGTGCCGAAAGGGGAGTATTTGTTTTTAATCTGTATTTACATTATGGATTACTTAGATTCCGAGTTGGACTTTGTAATTTGTGTGTAAATGCTTGGTCTCGGTTGAGCCAAACTTGGATTATTGTGTATTGAGTTGTTTTGTGATTGACAAATTAGAATGGAGTTCATTTTGCTTATTCAATGAAATCTTGTTGGTCTCTTCTAACATCCTAGTTGTGCTTGGTTTTAGAGTCAAGAATGTATGGAGTTGATTTTGTCACTTTACGATTTCCGTACACACACTAAGTGGTCTTAAGGGATTTCATGGGATGGAGTTCATTTCATGTTATTTTGGACCCACCAAGTCGTGTGGGGATTTAGAAAGAGATCATAGTATGACGCTCTGGACCCATGCGAATTGTTGGGGTTTTTGATTTCGAAAACTTAGTGCGAAAACTGATACTTTCCCTTATCTTTTGCGAACTATGATGGAACACTTTGTTTTCAAGAGGCACCCATCATCACACACACATTCTCTTTCTCGAAACTGCCTTTACTTCCGTTCTCAATCAAGAAATTACCAAAAAGAATTTAGTTATTTTGTAATTAGTTTAGATACATAGGATAATTTGAATCAAACCCTGATTACATTTGCATCGCAAGCGTAGACCCAAGCTAAGAATTATTGGTACGCCTTTTTACTTCCGGAGAGAACGACCCTGGGGTTGCACTATACAACCCTTGGAAATCAAAATTAATATTCTTGATCCATTTTCAAGGCTATATAGTGACCTAAGTTTACAATTTGTGGCTTAGTACGGACCAATAGTATACAGTTATTAGGACAAGCATGTATCTTCTTGTACTCTATGCCCATCGTAGATAAGATTTTCTTGGCTTCATACATACGATTTGGAAGTACATTGTTCTCTGGAAGCATATCACCCAACAACTGTAGCAAAAATGTGAAACTACTGTTGGTCCACCCACAAGATGCCTTCAAGTTCATCAATTGCAATATACCCGTCAACCGTGTATGCTTACTCCTGAGGTACAACGGTGTCTCTGCATCGCTCTACAAGCTTTCATATACAGGCGCTTGGGCAAAAGATTCTACCTCAACATCGTGAATCATTCTTTCCATTCTATCTTCATCTATTGCATCCATCTAATCTCTTTTGTGTTGTGCTGCATATGCATTTAGTTTTTCCCCATGCTATACCACTTTGTGTACTGGAGACTTATTCCCTCACAAATTAGGTGATCCCTTATATCATCAATATTTTGCCTAATCCCATTTATACACTTGACACATGGACAAAAATACATCCCATTTTTACTAGTCACATTTCTTTTAGCAAATTCAATAAACTCTTCCACACCATTCTCAAATTCATCACTAGTTCTTAACGCATTCATCCAAGCACGATCCATTTATCAAACCCTAAGCCATTGTAAACAACATTCAAATTTAAAAAGACAAATCATAAAAGTGGGTTTATGGATGAATAATTGGATATTAAATAATTATTTTGTAACAAAGATTATTATTTTTAAAATTAAAATTAATATGTTAGAATTTGACAATGTTTTCTATGTGTTAAATTTGAATATCCTCTTTTTTTTGTTAATATTGACTACTAGAAGTTCACTTTTTTTTAAAAAAGAACTTTTTTAATATTGAATACTAGACAAAACAAAACAAAATACTACACAACTACTGAACTTCTAGACAAAACAAAAACTCAATGGCCAATACTACAAACAATGTTGTAAAATAATACTTACAGCGACGGAGTGACACAGCGAAGAACGAAGACAGAGCAGCAAAGAAAGAAGATGGCGGCGGCGACGAACGAAGACGGAGCAGCAGCGATGACGAAGCAGCGTGCGAATCCGAAGAGTGGGAGTGACGAAGATGGTGCAGCAACAAGACGTCAAACACGGTGGGAGCAGCGCGCCGGAGAAAGTAGAGTGAAAGTGAGAGTGAGAGTGAAGAGGTAGTAGTGAAAGATAATGTATGCAAAGGATAAGATTGTGCGCGGCCCACAGGGCGCCATTTGGTACCCTATCTTGAGGAAAGGGCGCCAAAGGGCCTCCCTTTGGTGCCCTACTTGGGCACAGGGAGCCAAAGGGAGCCCTTTGGCGCCCTATCTATAGTTTAGGGCACCTAAAGGCACGTAATTACTTCATATAATTATAAAAATGCCACCGCCTTCATTTTGTACTCCCTTTCTAAAAAAAAGGACGCGAATTTCAATAGTAAAACTATATTTTGTAGCAGTGTGGGTGATTTCTATTGTTGAAGGAAAAAGGATGTACATGTATGGATATTGAATTATGTTTAATTTTGGATAAATGTATACTAAACCCTTACAAAGCCAAATATATGATAAGTGATGTGCAGACATGTAAAGCATGCTAATTGATTGTGTCATGATGATATGTGTATAGAGAGAAGATAATTAAGCATGCTAAAAGTGATAAAAAGAGGTCCAACGCCCTTATTAGAGTATCAAGTTGAGGTGATAATAAAGGATAGTAAATGAAGTCCAATTGGTATGAACTTTTTTAGAAAAATACTACATATTCCACGATTTAAAATGAGCCAAAGTTTAATGAATTTGGATGTGAAGGTAGAAAAATGGTTTTCTAAATTTAAGGGAAAAATATGAAAAATTGAAAATGATCAAATAAACAGTGTTTTTTCATGCATTAATTTATATTAATTGGTAAAAAAATTGGATAATATGATATTTTTCCCTTGTAGAGAATTTCATCATCTTTATTTAGAGACTTGAAAGACTTAATTTCTATTTTTTAGAATTAGTTATAATTTTCAAATTTTGCCAAAAGTTCAGGAATTACAAGTGAATAGTGATATTGAATGGTAACTCGGTCCAAAATTTTCAAATTTATTGGTTTGACCATTTCAATGATATTAAATGTTTGAGCGGTTTATTTTTTTTTTTTTGGTCTCTAATGAAAATAAAGAGAAAATAAATGAGGTTTACAAGCACTACAATGGTGTCGACAAAACTCGATCTGGATCTCAATGGCTCAAGGAAGACAATGAAACTGGGTTCCTCGAGCAAGACAACGGCTACAACAAAAACCAAAGGTTCCTCAAGCGCAGCGGTGGCGGCGATGAATCAAGGTCTGGATCTCGGTGAATGAGAGAGGAATAAAGGAGATCTAAGTGAAAGTGAATTAGTAAGTAGGTAGATAATGGAAGGGGAGAGGCACATGCTGGTTTGAATGGTGAGAGCTTTTAGATCACATAAAAAAAAGATGTGATATAAAAGATTTAAAATTTTTAAATTTTCTGATTCTTTGAGACTGCATGTGACATATACTATCCAAAAGAATAATCTTTACGTGCTGTTCAAAAACAATTTCTTCTAGACGACATCCATTTATATACTGTCTAAAAAACATTTTATAGACTGCACTTTTTATTTGAGGTTTAAAATGTATATTTATATTTACAAAAATGGCATTGATTATACTTTTTAAGACCTTATCCTTTAAATGCGATCTAAATAAACATTTTTTTACTAAGGATTAATAGCATCAAATGTTTGAAAAAATCAATAATTCAATAGTATAGCAAGAATACGATCATTTTAACATTAATTACCCTATTTACGCACAATTGCCTCAATTCCAAATTCATGGAATTATGTAATAAAAGCAAAAAAAAAATAGTACTAAAAGCCCTTTTAAAATGACACGATATAGTTTAATAAAATATGATTGGATTATAAAACCTGAAGTATTCAAGTTGACTCAAGGCACTAGAGATCATGAGAACAACTTCGTGATTAAGTTGAAACAACCTTTGGCCATTTGCATCAAACTTCGATGCTGTCTTCTGAAATTTGGCTCCATCTACTGTTTTTTGTTGGAACATAGTCTCTCTCTTTTTTCATCAAAGCCAATATTCCATAGCTTTGATGAATATCTTCATATTCATTTTCCAGAGGTGG
Source organism: Vachellia pachyceras (assembly GCA_025593235.1). NCBI lineage: Eukaryota > Viridiplantae > Streptophyta > Magnoliopsida > Fabales > Fabaceae > Vachellia > Vachellia pachyceras. The sequence goes on from JANTPZ010147366.1 coordinate 8,079, forward strand.
AGTTTTCTCCATTAAAACCTGACGGTTTTGTAATGGAACTTCCTTTAAGCAACACCTTCTCCCTCATTCTTGCCGTAGGATCCTTCTTAGATAATTAGACTTTGTAACAAGAATACATGCTCTAATAATATCAAACGTTATAAATGACTTCATTGAATTGGTGATTGAAAAAAAATCACAAATAAAATTATAAATAACAGAGTATGAAAGATATCACCGAGAGTGTGGAATAATAAGAAAGAGAGATGAACACCATGACATATATTGGTTTGGCCTCAACTACTTGACTTATTTCTAGTCTTCATAACACCTTTAAGAATTTCATCAACTTTTCTAAGATTGGAGCAATTTCGGAAAACATATTGAGCTTGTTTGGAAACTTCGTTCCCCAGCGATGCACGCAAACCGAGAAAAAATCATCTCAAAATCCAAAAAAAATCATTTAAAAATCCGTAAACTCCTTTCTCCCAACGAAGTTCCCAAATATACGAGTCAGGTCACTTTTGAAAATGATTAGGATCGCATAGACTTGGCCTATAGTTTTGTGCAAGTCAAGAGATGTGACTCAAGCAAACATCTTATTGACTCCATTATATCAGATTTTCAATCCGTTGGTAGTTGATATTTGGAAAAGTGATTTTAACTTAATAGTCCTGCAAAGCACCATAAGTATGCGAACAACCAAAATTAGGTGATTAACAATAACACCTAAAAGAGACTAATTTATTTCACCCATGGTAAGTTTGGTCTTTTCCTTTTAACAATATTTTTTGTCCTTTTCATCTCAGTTAAATTTCATTATGCGTTAGGCAGACTGATTTGATGTTTCAGTTCTTGAAGCTTCTTAATTTATTAAGTCTACATCATTGTTGGGTGCTCAAATGAAATTTCCCTACTTCAAGAGAAAGAATCCAAATTGGATTCAGCCGACAGCCATGGAAAGTTGTGCAGATTCCTTATCTGATACTATTAAGATTCTAAAATACACAATATGTAAGGCAAGTTTGTTGATTTGGTTAATAATATATACAAACCAACAAAATAAAATAAGTAAAGGAAAGTCCAGATTCACGTGCTTTTCCAAATACGTTGAATGGCGGCTTGCGGCTCATCTTCCACGAAACATCTTTGTAAGTGTAACCCCCCATAGTCACCAACCTATTTTGGCCACAAATATTACTCTTGGCAGAGGATACGTTTCATAATTTAAATTTGTATCATATTTCAGTTTAATCCTATAAATTTAAAAATTGTATTTTTAAATCTATGTTGTTAATTTTTCTTGACGGAAAATGGTGAGTTAACAAAATTAAATAATAATTATCTTATTAAATGTTAATAAAATATTTTTCTCAGTAAGTAAGAATTTTCTCAAAAAGTAAAATTTTTTTAATTAATTTGCTTGATGAAATTCTTTGGGGTTAATTTAAGTCTTATAATTTTAAAAAAAGTATTTATTCGCACATTACTTATTAAAAAAAATTTCACATCAATCTTCAAACACAAAAATGTATGATTAAATATCAATTATTTAAAATAACCATAACTACCAGGAAAGTTGACATTAAACAATATATACACTGCCTCCCTCTGTTTCTAATACAGATTTAGATATTGTATTCATTTTGTTACAAAATACCAAACTCCATTCTTCTTTACCTTTCTATTTTATAATTTATCAAAAAATATTCATATAAATTAGAGGGCAAATCAAAGTGAAGGGCCTGCAGGGAAATATTATTTATAATTATTTGGAAGAATAAAAATTAAAATTAAAATTTAAAAGCACTACATTGCCCATAATCAAATCTCTTACACTCATAATGTATTTTAAAAAAATGAAATTATAAATAATTAAAACTGCACATCATATATATTTTTACCTTTTATTTTTCATCCAGATCCATGTTCTTTTTCATATAATTATTAACGTGGATATTTATGTATTTATCTCATTAATCTTTTTAACAGGGTTTATATTATAAACACTAATAGTAAATTCTCTTTATCTAAATAAAAAACAAACTACATAAGTTTAAAAGATAAAAATAAAATATTACATAAATAATATTAAAAATAAAGCTGCTTCATATATTGAAAATTGAAACAAGGAATTTTACCATCAATTGTTATAGTGTGATTTATCATACTTTTATTGATCAAAGTAAAATTTGTATCGATAATATTTTGTTGGCTTACATGCATGTATTTTACCAGGAAGCTTTTGCATAAAAATAAAATATCTAATTTTTTTTTAATTTTATTAACATTATATGAATTGTCTTAAAATAAAAATAAATTCCTTCTAAAATAAAATAAATTATGAAAATATTTTTTTATTTGTTTAAAATCGTATAAACTTTCTTAAACATATATATAATAAATTATAAAGGATCTCCAGTTTTATTGAAATTATATAGTTTTATTTTTAATAAAAATATACATGAAATATTTAAAAATTGAGAAATATTTTGTTTAATTTAGTGAAATTTAAAAAGTTTGTATTTGCTTTGAAAGTATGATGCGGATTGAAAATTGTATATTTACATTAAAAATTTTAAGATGGGACCTATAAATAAAATTAAGTAAAATATTTTCTTAACCTTTTGAATCGAACAAGACTAGGGGAGCATTTGAGGAAAACAAATCCATAGTGGGAGAAAAAAAAGCCACTGAATTACCGTCATATTTATCTTTGTCAGAGAAGTTAAATACATCAGCTGGGATCTTTCCAGAGTCCAGACAAAAGTGAGGTCAGTCTTGCTCTTTGCCTCTCTTAGTTTTGAACTTCCTTCACCCTCTTAATTTATTCTGAGTCTGCCTAAATTCTGCCATTTCTTGAGCACATAACATCGACGGGATATTGAGGTAAGCAACATCTCTGGAGAATTGAGTAGGAAAATCTTTGGCGAATTGAAAATCTGGTTTCTGAACTAACGAGATACGAAAACATCTCGCTCTGATTTTTGCTGGGGATGGTCCAGAAATAGAACCCACTTTAGAATCTGCAGAGCAGCTGAAAATTTCCTGGCACTAGAATCCTCAAATTAAAAAAAAACAGAGAGAAAGTACATTCTTCTTCCTTTCATCAATGAACAACTCTTCTGCTGAATTTGTTTCTCAATCCCTCTTTCTCTTTGGCCTTTAAATCCCTCGTTTTCTTCTCCGTCCTATATCTAAGAATTGAAGAATCTGGAGTAAATCCCATAATTCTATCTAAGAATTGAAGAATCTGGAGTAAATCCCATAATTGTAATTCTTCTCCGTCCTTTAAAAATGAAATTTATGTTGTGACGATTTGGGTTATGCAGAGGGCGATAAATGGAAGATAGGTATGGTAACAGCAGTGATATAGCTAGGCAGCGCAGTGGGATATGGATATCTCTGAGAGATGAAGACTTTGTGGAAGAAGAAGTGTGGGATGCCCTTAAAGACGGAGATGATTATGGGATTTCCAAGTCCAAGGTTGTAACATCATCATCGTCTTCTTCAGTTGCTGTCCCCAGACGCCTCCCAACAGCAGCAAGAATGATCCCGATGGCTGCTAGCAGCAGAAGCAACAGTTCCTCCCATGCAACCATGGTGGTTCTACAGCAATCTGCACCTGTCACCATTCCTGACTGGTCAAAGATTTATATGAACAAGACCCATATGGATGTTTCGAGGTTTGATGATCATGGTTTCGACCATTGTGACGACGACGTCCACGATGAGGAGGAGGAAGAAGATGGAGATGAAAATGGGGATGAATTTGATCCGAAGCTCCCTCCACACGAATTTATTGCAAGAAGGCTTGCAAGGAGTCAGATATCATCATTTTCTGTATTTGAAGGGGTGGGAAGAACCCTCAAAGGTAGGGATCTCAGCAAAGTGAGGAATGCTGTACTCACAAAGACTGGTTTCCTTGAATCTCTTTGAAGAAGACAATTTCTTAAACCCAAAGCGTGCAATGTTCAAGTAGCAGCAGTACAACTTTAGTACCATTTATACTACAGGTTGTTGTTCTTTAGGGTCTAAAATATCTCATAACTATGAAGGCTTAAATGAACTAAATTGGTTGTGGTACATTCACACAATTCAGTTGAATCATTGTCCCATTTCTTCAAATTTCTTGTCAATATGTGATTTCCTGTTTGAGTTTTGGCTTTCTTCGCACTCGTTCAGTGCTCATTGCTGTGTGTGCAGGGTGATTTGGCCCAACTTATATTGTTATCTGTAAACATACTTGTAAATAAATTCTCGCTCCATTCATTATTATACGAAAATACTTGTAAACTTGTATTAATTTTGGGAAATTTTGATGGCCTCGAATCCAATTAACTATCAAAAGTTGCTATATCGGTGTTGCGATAACGTAAAGTAACTTTATGAAAACGTAAAGTGTCCAAAAAGTGTCATTGCCATGATGAGTCTTGCCACTTGTTTAAGCTATATTTGAATTTTAGAAGTTGTCATAATTGGGGTTAAACAAGTAAAATTTATTAGAACAAAGTTATTTTATCAGGGTAAGTTGTACTGGATCTTGGACACGTGTCACCATGAGATCAAATCTGATTTTTCCACCTATTTTGGTAGCTGTTTAGATCAGTTTTTGGGCAGAAAAATCACATTTGGGCTGGCCAAATATGAGCCCTTAGATCAACTCATTAAAGCAAGATGCAATTCTAGCCATCCATCTAATCTTCACATGCATTAAATCAACCATTTTGCTTCATCTTCTTCACCATTTCACACAACTTGCCAGCTGCAAATAGAGTGAGAGGAGACGCCATTTGTAGCCAAGAACAAGGAGAAAAAGTTCCAAAAATTTCAAGCTAAGTTGAGTTCTCTTGCAATCCTTAGCATATTTATGATCCTTGGAGCTTCTTATACCATTTTATCAGTTTAGATTTTTTATTTTCGCTCTTTTTTGCTTGCTGGAAAATTGGGTTTTGGTAAAAGAAAAATGTGAAGGAGTGGGATTTTGATGAAATAGTTGGTGGCAAATCACTCATTACATGATAATGAGTTCATTTATGTATATATTGTATTGTTTTGTTGGTTGTATGAAATTTTAGAAAGCATAAACCCTATGGGGGTGCTTCCAATTTTTCATTTGATGAGGAAGATGTGTTCTTGAATCAAATAATGTATGAACAATGGATTAGGAGTATGTTTATGCAAATGGATGAAGTAGAAAGTTGAAAATCACAATTCCCCTTTGATTGGAGTGTTTTGGCCAATTAAAGGTCATGGGGAAGGAGTGTGATTTTCATGATTTTGATGCTTCCATTGGCTTTGGAATAAAAAATTGTGTACAGTGGAAGTGTGAAAATAATTTTGAAAGTATTGGAATTGAATTTCCAAGTTTAAGGGTTTTAAGAACACTTGTATTATCAAAGAACTTTCACGGAGTTTCAAAGTGTTTCTTAGCTTGGAAATGACTTGTGATTAATGGCCATTGTGTTGTAAATTGTGTAGGCAATTAAATTGTGCAAGGAACAATTCGGGAGATTGGACAAGAGAACTTTCAAGTTCCAAGGAAAGTTGCAAACTAAGGTAGCAAAACCCCGAACTCAATATTAATGTTGTAATGATAAATGCTTGTGAATTGTGCATGATTTGGTATTGAAATTGTGATGATAAATGTATGAATTTGTAAATTTGATTGCTATGGCCATATGCATGTTATTGATTTATTTGAGCATTGATAAGCCTTATCGTGGGGCTTTCAAATAAAACTAAGCTAGAATGCAATATAATAGCACTAACCTAGGTCGATCTCTACGTGGAATTTATATTGAATTACTAATAATTAAGCGCAAATAACAAATTAACCAAGAAGAATCAATGTTCTTTTAATCTATTAAACTAAATGAATGACTTTAAATTCTATAAAATGAATGTTCTAGGTGATTGAATCCACTAACCTTACTCGCCTAATTTAATATTGAGTTCTCCTTTTAACTAAGCACAAGGACTAGCAAAGTCCCTTACTAATCAATTTCCTATTTTTTTAAAATAATCTAAACCTAGACTTAATTAATCAATTAGGAATATCTTGAGTGCCTAGCTCGTGTTAGATTTATAAAAGATCCTCTTTACATCCAACTAATTCCTAGAAACCTAGCAAATCAATTGATTTCAAGAGAATAAAAGGAAGCGATTGAATAACAAGAGAGCTATAGTCCAATCACAATCCAAAGTACCAATCTAACACAAGTATCACAATCCAAATTATATCAACCGATAATAATCCTTTTCATACATACAAATCATAACATCAAGCAACCTAGAATTACAATTTGCATACAAAAGATTGGAAAGTGATTAAAATTTAGAGAACTTCCCTTAGTTGCTCAAGGACTCTAGTTAGTATCATCATCACCATTGAACGAGTGGATTTACCTACTCATGGTTGAAATGTTGAGTCCACCGAAAAGCTTAACCACCATCACCATCGCGAATTGAATCGATGAGAAGCTGTGAGAAATGATGAATGAATGAGGTAAAGCAGTGCCGCTCCTTCTCCTCCAGGTGGCGTCGTGAATAAATTGGGAATGGATGGTGATCAGAAATTGCTCCAGGTGGCTTGATTGAATGGAAAAAAAAAGAACAATTAGGAGGTGGCTTCCCGAGATTAATTGCGTGGCTGTGAATGGATCAAAGACCCCCTCTATGCACTCGGCGGCTGGAATGGATTAGTCGATTATGAGGTGGCAGCATTTTTCATTTTCTTCTAAATCCCGAGGCGTCTGTGCGGATAGGGACAGAAAAAATGGAATGGGCCCGTGTTGTGTGCTAGCGGCCTTTTCTTTTTCCTCCCATCTGTGTGGCTTGGAATGGAATTCCTCAAGAAGTCGTGGCCCCTACTTCAAGTGGCAGCTGGAATTACTATGAGGCTAAGGGTTTGTGGTGTGTTAGCTGGAACATGTGGCCCAATAATGAATGGCATGGATGTTGACAAATGAGAATAGAATCAGGCTGCATCTTCAATGCTCTTGGTTTCTCTTCAATGGGTGTGTTTTGTGCAGCAAATGAGCCAATGGGCCAGAGGAATTTGGCCCCAATTCTCAAGTCCAAAACTGGTCCAAAAGAAAAACCAAAAGCATGAAAACTCAAAAATCATAAACTTGCTCAACATATGGCTATATGACTCCAACATGGCATTTGAATTTATCTTTTGATCCCAAATTCTTTCAAAAGTACCATTAGTTAGGTTTAGTTTTATATATTTTCCATTAATAATAATTAATGCAATTGAACTCAATAAAATCCAACTAATAGTACTAAAATCCCCCAAAATGTTATGAATTCATTTGATAAAATATGAGTAAATCAAGCATCACATATTATTTTATTCATATACACATATGGGAAATACTTGCCATGCATCATTACACATTTGTTAGTGTGCTTTTCTATTGAAATTTCTTTGAAATCTTATCCTCCCAACCTAACCCTTCCTAGTGCAAGCTCAAATAAAGGAAAAGGAAAGGTGAATGAAGAGTGAAAGAGGCCATGCATCTTGTGTTTTGTGGCTTATGTATATTATTTATGTTGGTATGTTGTGGATGTTGCAACCTAACCTCTTTATGTTTTGGGTATGTGATTATGTGAACTATATCATGTAAATGTGGTGTTAATATTTTGGTAAAATGGTATGAAAAATGAATGAAACCAAATGGTAAAGAATTTAACTAAACTAAAGAGTCTAATGCCATTTCCAATCCCTTAAATTTGTGTAATGAGGAAAAATGGTAAATAAAATCCAATTGATCTGAAATTTTCTGAAAAAATAGTTCATATAATAAGGTTTAAAATGGGCAAAAGTTTTGTGGAATTGGGTTTTTGTACAAGAAATTATGGTATATCAAAGTTAGAAGAAAAATATGGAAAAATGAAAAATTACCATATGAACATTGCATCTTCATGTATTAAACTGTATCAATTGGACAAGTTAGAGAGCAAATGAACATTTTTCCTTTGAAGGGATTGTTGTAAGCTCATTTAGAGACTTGAATCATTGAATTTTGATTTTTTTGGAATTAGTTATGAATTTTTAAAATTGGACCAAAAATTTGGAAAATGACCAGATGAATAGTAAATTTTGTACAACTTTTGGAAATTCATTTCTTTTACCTACTTTGAGTTCAAGAAGGTATATGAGAGGTTCATTGGTGGTCTTGAATGAAGTAATTTGAGGGTTTTTATGAGGTGTTACAAAATGCTTATTTGAAGTTGATGTATCATGCTGGATCGTATCATTAGGTACATATGAGGCACTAGGAATGTATGGCCGAAGTTGTATAAGATCATTTAGCGACTCATTGGTTTGTTAGTAACATCAGTAGAGTTAAGGATAAAAGGAAACCTATCAATTTTCTCTAGATTATGTCTGATTGTAGAAACAGTGAGGTGGAACTCAAAATATAATGACATCTCCCGATTACCATGCAACCAAAGTAACCTTGGTAAAAATCCAAAGCAATACGTTTAGTGGGTGAATCATAATTGGCAATATATAAATGGCGATTATGTATAGTATTAACGGTCACAAAAGACTTTAACTCCATTAAATGTTGTTGTACATTGTAGTAGTACTTGATTGTATTATTTTAATCGGTGTAGCTTTCTCATGACTATTTTACATACAAAGCTCAACACATGCGTTGCCCGTATACTAAAGATGACCTGGACGAACGGAGTGGTAACGTTTACAGTTAAAGTAAAAGGGTGGAAATAATCTCGCTATCTAAACTCAAGGGATTCTCCATAGTTTATAAAACTTAAAGCATTCACCATAACTTCCATAATGATTAATGGTCTTCATGTTAGCCATCACTTCCAGCCTGACTCGAGTGATGGTATCACTTGGAAAGGATGTTTCTTTTTTTTTTGCAATAACTAGTAGCATGATTTGAGTCATGCTCGAGGTTTGACTAGAACTTCCACCATGACTTAAGTCATGTTGGAAGTGATAGTCTTATAACTTCAAGCATGACTTAAGTGAAGCAGGAAGTGGTGTTCAACATACACGATCACTTCAAACATGACTCGAGTGATGCTAGAAGTTCTTCAACCTTGTCACTTCCAAGTTCACAAGTTTAATTATCTTGAGTGACGACGGAAGTAAGAGTGATAAGGCAGAGTTGATACCTTCCCAGCTTCATTATGATGAAATTTGTTAAATGTTTATGATCAAATAATTAGATCATTTTACTCAGTTACTTTGGACAAGTCATGGCATTTATTATGAAATAACATGTAACAAATCAAGTATCTCCAGCACACATTCACAATGAATTAACTAGACAAAGTCAATTGTAATTTAGTGAGCTCTTCTTATGGTTAGCCTCATACTTCTTAGATATAACTAATGCACAAAAAAGTCACAAAATTTAACATTAGAACTGTTTGGACATGAACTTCTTAATAGAATATAGCGAGGAGCGCATATACTAAATCTTGCAAATATGATGTCAACTTATTGTGTATTGCGTGTAGCCCTTTTGATCTTATAGCAAACCCTGATTATGTTTGAGCAAGAATCATAATCCACCCTATTGAAGTAGGATAAGTGCAAGCAGGCTATTTTCACTAGTATAATGTCAGGTACACATTCTTCTTATGCTTATGCGGCATATGTGAAGCCATGATTTTTTACCATAAGAAATTACGGATAACTTTGCTCTACTCAATTGTGACAACTATATGAACATGATGACGGGTCAAGAAGGATACACAAGGATGAAAATTCCCCTCACAACATATCACAATCTGTATGTCCAAAACTTTTTGTGTGAAGGGTACATGAGGATATGCCTGAGATTCTCATCCATGAGATCACGTGTGCTAGTGCATTATCTACCTATACCAAAACATTACTTGCCTAAACCATTTTACGCGCAAATGGACTCTGTCTCTGAAAACAGGAGTCGAGGAAGTTTGCTCGATGTCTGATGAAGACATTCTGTCGAGTGAAGCAAAACTTGGAGCAAACCTAACTTTCGTTAGCCGTGTACAAATGCACAAATTTAGTGGTGGTTTATGCAATTAGCAGTATTTCATAGTATGAAAAATATGATATTTCTTACCAGTGTTTTTTATTTGTATTCCTTATCTTTAAGTTACTACCTTCATTAAAGACCATTATTGAACCTCTCAAATGCTTTCCTTAACTTAAAATGGGCTAGAGAAATGAAATTTCAAAGTTTGACCTGTATTACTATTCAGTAGGTAAAAAAATTCAGTTTCCAGCGTCAACTTTTAAAATTCATAACTAATTCTAAAAAATCAAAATTGAGCTGTTCAAGTCTCTAAATTAAGCTTATAACATTCTGTACGAGAGAAAATATCATTTGTCCAAAAAATTGCTCAATTAGTACAGTTTACTGTGTGAAGATGTACTGTTTATGTGATCATTTTTCAATTTTCCATATTTTTCTCTCAACTTTGGTAACCCATAACTTCTTGCATAATGGTTGTTAGACTCATTTGAAATATTAGCTTGTGTTGAACTTCATCAAAGCATGCTTATATACTTACCATACCATTTTCTTGTTCATACTAGACCATTTACACATAATCATACATATATTCACATTCCTCTACATATTCACAAGTAGGAGTTTATATGATACATGAGTTCTAAAAACTCCAAAATGTATATAGCATAAACATTAGGTAACTTTACAATAAAAAGAGCACAAATAGCTTCCTTTAGTCTTCCCTCACCTTGCCTTTACTCTTACTTGAGTTTAAACCTAAAATGGTTATTTGGAAGAATGAGATTTCAAGGAAATCCCAATAGAAAAACACTAACACATTAACTAAAATGCATGACGGTAATTCATAATTTGATACATATGCATGAACATGTGTGACTCCTCCTATTTAACCTCTTTAGCTTTATATTATACAATTATTGAACCACTCTAGGGCCTTAGATAACTCCAATGGTTACTATTCATTTGGTCACTTTTCCATTTTTTTGATCCAACTTTGAGAAATCATAATTAATTCCAGAAATATTGAAATTGAGTGGTTCCAATTTCTAAATGATGATTATAACCTTATCTATAGAGGAAAAATACTCATTGGCTCAAAATATTTCCCAATTGATATAGTTTATTATGTGAAGATACATTATTCAATTGGTAAATTTCCAGTTTTCTAGATTTTCCCCTTAATTTTGGAAAATAATAACTTTCTATCTACACATCCAAATTCAGTAAACTTTGGCTCTTTTTAAATCTTAGGATGAGTAGTATTTAATTGGAAAGTTACAACTGAATTGGACTTAGTTTGCTATTTTTCCTCACTGTTCAAAATTTGTGTTCTTTCAAGGGTCTTTGGACACCTTCTCTTGAAAACTCAACCATTTTCTTAAAATTTGTAAAACCTTTTTTCTCATAACCACTCACCTCCCATGATTTCACATGCCTTCATGCACATATACATATTATCATGAAGAGGTTTAAGGGTTTACAACAAGTCCAAAGCATATACACATATACCTGCAACACAACATGTAACTTAGAAAGCAAAGTGTTACAAGATGCCTCCTCTATTCTTCCATTGTTTTGCCTTTACCTTTGCTAATCCCTTGACCATTTACTTTCCTACACATAATATTATGCAATGGATATTAATAACAAGACATTATCATGCCTTAGAACACAATAAAAACCATGCAAAAATCATCTTGAAGTTTAAGAGCCCTTATGCCCTTAAAATTATTAAAATTAATTGCATTGCTTCAAAAATCATTTTCTTACATCTACCTTATACAATTTTTCATTCTAAAACCAATAGAAGCATCAAAATCATCAAAAAAAAATCATTCTTCCTACTATTCTTGAACTGACCAAAATGTCCATATAAAAGGAAAATGTGATTTTCACCTTACATAACCTTATTCCTAAACCAATTTCCATACATCATTTCATTCAAAACATCACTTCCCTTTCAAATGAAAAATTTGATATTGATTGAGCTATATTTTTTTATTGGTTTTGTTGAGATTTTCAAAGTATTTAAATCATTTTTGGCATATCATAACCCTATTTGTGCTTAATTTATAAATTATAGTTGTTGATCTTGATTAGCATGATTTTGGGTGTAATTTTCCAAGAAATATGATATATTTGCACTTAATTCTAATTATGGGCAAGTGATACTTCAAATCATTGCTATTTCATTTTAGGAACTCTAGCGAAGACTGAAAGGAAGTAGCTCTGGAAAACTTTGGCCATAGTGCATTTCAAGGTTCACTGCAGCTAAACTCCAGTACGCGAGCAAGTCCTCTAGGGAGAGGTTTACCGTGGTGAAACCTCAAGTTCACCGCAGCGAATATCGTGTATCAGCAACCTAGTTTAAACCCGAAATGGAAAGAAAATAGACCAACTTTGCAAATTCGACCTAACACGTTTAAGATACCCTATTTAGGGTAAATTCTGTGGCATTTGCAAGGAGAGTCAACAGCTAAGGGATTCACTTCATCTTCATCTCGTACACTCTCATCCTAAACCCTAGCCTCCACCTTCACTTCATTTTTCTAGACAATGGCGCTTGCTTATTCTCCCATGGAGTGTGTTGAACTGGATCATATGAGTTACTAGACCTCCTCATTCCTCTTGGAGATGGAGAGGGCTTGAGTTCAAGAGCTTAACAAGGGGAGTATTAGTTTCAATCTGTATTTTTGTAATAGATTACTTAGTTGATGAGTTAAGACTAGTAATTTGTACTTAAATGCTTGACTACGGTTGTATCCAAACTTGGATTAATTTGTGTATTGATTTGTTATGTGTTTGACTTGGTAGTGTGAAGTCTCATTACTTTCTATTCAATGCAATCTTTGTTATTCTATCTTATCTTCCTAGTTGTGCTTGGTATTTGAGGTGATAATGTCTTGTATTGGATTTTTCACTGAGCAATTTCATTACACACACTAGGTGTTTTTAAAGAGTTTCATGGAATGTAATTCATTACATGTAATTTCTGACCGAGCAAGTTGTTAGGTTTTTTATTACGAAACTTAGTGCAAAACTATTACTCTACCTTATCATTTTCGAAATATGATAGCTTGAACTATTTCCAAGGGGAATTTGTCATCAAAAGCTTTTGCATTTCATTACTTGGTTTTCTGCACTCCCATAATAAAAAAAATACCAAAAAGAAATTTTCTTTTAAGTATTTCCTTTATGATTGAAGTTTTAGGAACAAACAACTCCTTTTCATTATAGTGAATTTAATCCACAAGCTAATTGAACTAATTGCGCCTAAGGCTCCAAGAAAATGACCCTGGGCTTGCACCCTATAATCCATTCCTTGGAAATCATAAGTGTTTTGATCTATTTCCAAGGCATTTAACAATAACAAGTTTATGCTTTCAAACGTGGCCAGATCAGTCAACGGCTCCCCTAGAGTTTCATGATTCCCAAAATTCATACAAGCTTCAATCCAACAAAAAAAAAAATACACCAATCAACTCTTTAACTTGCATAGAGTTGTTTGGTACCAATTATGTGATCTAAATCCCTCTCTTTTTCATTTTCTCTCACAAAAAACCTAACTTTTCAATAGCCAAATCCATGAAAATAATCTGATAGAAGGGGAGAGGAAGTTCCATGGAGTAAGAATATGCAAGAAATTTCATCAAAACTCAACTTATCTTGGATTTCTTGTGAATATTTCATCTCCTTCTTACTGCACTTTTCACATCACTCTCTCTCTCACTTTTCAGGTCTTGAAGTGCATGAAAATGGGCTGGAAATGGTGAAGAAAGTTAGTTTTAATGATAAGCTAAAATGATCCGAGGGCTAGGATTGAATCTTGCATTAATCTTATTATCCAATGGTTGATATTTGGGCAGAACATTTCTCATTATTTTCTGCCTTTTAAATGACATTAGTGGCCTGAAAATGGATAGAAAAATCTGTCCCCCATGTGCTAAATTACAATGGTGACAAATGTCCATTAATCCTATACAACTTAGACTGATAAAGTAACTTTGTTTTGATAAATTATACCACTTGTTTGGGATATTTTACTTCTCTTTTTTGTCTTTAAATATGTTCCTTACAAGTGGCATAACACATTTATAACACTTTTACTTTTGGAAACTTTAAGTTTCCACAAAGTTACTTTAGGCTTCTAAAAATATGTTTAGGTGATTTTCTGATTGTTAACCTGATTTGAGGTCACCAAAAATTCCTAAAATTCTTACTGATATTGTCATACTTTTTTATTCCTCAAATGGCTTTTGGAATGTCTTTAATTAATTTTTGAATAAAACCCTAATTCAGGGTTTTTCCTGGCCTTTTCTCTCTAATCAGGGAAATTGTTTCTCACTTTCTCTTTGAAACAATTTTATAAAATACTAGAATTTTCAAACTATTTTTTCCTTATTTGAGATCAAACATCTGAGGCCTTTAGATATTTTAAATAATCAAGACATCTTAGTCATATTTTCCAGTAAACAAGATTCACATGTGTCAATTGATTGAAAATCAAATAAGATAAGAAATCCATCTTGATGAAGTTTGTAAATGCATTTATCATTTATATGGCTTAGAAGAAAATGCCGCAGGTAGGCTGGAGTCAAATTTTTTTAATTTAATCCTTTGGCAGTTATGTTATAGATATTTCCATTATTATGATATCTCACTAGGTAGAACTATTATGTTATAGATATTTCCATTATTAGGATATCCCACTGGGTAGAACTAATTCATAAGTGCCTATGGCTCAAGCAGTAACTCTTGCCGATTTGCAATGCGTAGATCCACTTCATCCTTCTTCAGTTTTCTACTATCCTTAAGACCTTGTACATTCATATATATATATGTGAGAACCACATATAGTATCTAATATGCATGTAGAGGAAGTAGAAAAATGAATATCTATAACATAAATACCAGAAGAGATAACCTTGCCATCCTTCCCTTTCTTTTTCATATCTTCAAGGTAGAGTTTGCAATTCCTCTTCCAATAACCAGGTTCATTACAGAAGAAGCACACTCCTTTCTTTTGAGGCTTCACTTTCTTAGGTGTGGTCTTAGTTTCAGGCTTGTTTAGCCTTTTGGTCTTACCATCTAAGCTATTACTTTTTCCTTTGCCCTTACCCTTCGTTTCCATACCCTTTTCCTTTATAAACCATCAAAATAGTGCTAGGCTTCTTAATGCTCTATTCAGCAGTTTTAAGGATCCCATACAGTTCAAAAATGGACTTCTCCATGTTGTTCATGTTGTAGTTCATGACAAACTCGTCATAACTATCAGGAAGTAAGTTCAAGATCAAATCTGTAGCTAACTCCTGACTTATGGGAAATCCTAGCCTCTCAAGATGATCAATGTATCCCTTCATCTTTAACACATGAGAGCTAACTGATGCACCCTCAGCCATCTTGCAGGAATGTAAGGCCTTAGTGGTCTCAAACCTCTCCTGCCTTGCCTGTTACTGGAACATTTCCTTGAGATGAACAATCACCTCATAAGCCTCCATATGTTCCAGATCTCTTTAAATCTCTGGAACCATGGTGGCTAGCATAAGGCATCCTACATCCACAGAGTCATCCTTATGCTTCTTGTAAGCATCTCTAAGAGCTCTTGGAGCATTGGCCGCATGCTCATCAGGAATGGGCCGATTAAGGACATAAGCCTTTCTTTTATGCTTGAGAACGATTCTCAAGTTCCTGAACCAGTCAAGAAAGTTTGTCCCATTGAGTTTTTCCTTCTCAAGGACCGATCGTAGTGATAGTGTAGCAGTATCAGTAGTTGATATGATTCTACAATTTCAAAATACGCGAAGCATATTAGTAATCTCCTACTAAATCAATAACCCTCAATATATTTAGTGGGCTAAGATCCATATTCCACTTAAACTTAACTCCGCTTTGACAAGACATTAAATTTAAGTTATTAGGTAGGTAACCCTTTACCAATTACATCATATGTAACTCTAAGGTTTTATGGGATTCCATCATCATATGACCGGCATGTTTAATCCCATCTAATGCCTTGAGATCCAAAACCGTTTTGATAATCTCAATTAAGTCAAGACAATAATGAAATGGGTGAGTAGCACCATTACTCATGATTGTCTTCCCAAGATAACTCAAATGCATCCACTTTGGTGGAACATACATGTGAGCGATCGAGGTTTTGACAACTATTCATTAATTGATGGCATTAAGACTTAAGATTCATTTGGAGGGTTTAACAAACTAATCTTATGAATATAACACGGGTTGTTATTGCATCTCATAGAATACCATATTCAATGATCATAAACTATCATGCAATGATCTAATGAAAAACGTATAATAAGCGTGAGACAACATGGCTGTCCTAACCTAAATCCTCCCAAACCAATGAGAGGAATTCTAGAAAAGATTAAAGATTACATTGAAAGAAACCTCGTTTGAACATACGAGGGGAGTGAGATGAGAAAAGAATGTACATCATGAATTTTTAGAGGAAGGCACGACACGCAGGCCGTATTTAAATTTTACAACCCCTTGTAAAACTAAAGTCATGTTATTTCACCATACCCATTCAATCATTCAATATCAAATCACAATAAGCAATAATTTATAAAATATAAATGATTCTTATTGTGTTCAGATTATATCGCGCTATGCATACAGGGTCGAGGGGCAGCGCCCCCAGAAGTTAAATTTTAAATCTAGTTTCATTATTGTGGAAAACTCTTCTGGATTTAATAGCGCATATAAACCCATGACCATAACAATACATCACATGTATTGCAGATTTGTATCACATACCAGTCCATGATCGTATGAACGTATGAACACATTCATGAGAACGAAACCGCACTTGTGTATACATCATATTTATACGAACATATATCCCCTCATATGAACAGATTCGAAAAATGCATACGTAGTGTATCATATACAGAATTGAAACGCATACGTTATGTATCACATACATCATTCATACATGCTTACAACATTCATGCTTCAAGAACACGAGAACCCATATATCATCTATATATCATTTTTTCAAGTCATAACACACATATGAATTCAAGAAAGCATACATCTCATGCTAATCACACAAACTCAATCTAAACGCACAATTGACCTGGCTCTGATACCACTGTTGGTATTAGGACATACAAGCAGCGGAATTTAAAATTTTCTAATCCTAAATACGAATATGTCAAAGGCGTTTAGATCAAGGAGATGAAGGCGTACCTTTTACATTTCGAGATTGTCCCTTCCTCTATGTCTAGATCTCTTCAAGCTCCACAACCTTCTGCGCTCTTGCTTCTGATCACGTGTAGTCGACGTTCTTTCAATTGCCTCCCTCTACCGGTATCACACGAACAGTCTCCAACAATAGCAGGGTGCTAGCGCCTCTTTATTTCACTCTCTCTCTGGGGTTTCATGGCTCAAGAGCGAATTCAAAATCAGAATGGGGAGCCTCTTCTATTCACGAGCACTTATATTTATAAAGCTAATAGAGTGCATCTTAATCAAGGATTAATCTTTTATTAATCTTCCACAAGGATATTCTAGATTTAATCTTGAATTTCGAAAATATATTGTAGATCTAATCTTGAATTTCGAATTTCAAATAAAAGATATTCTTGATCTAATCTTGAATTTCGAATTTCAAAAGATATTCTAGATCTAATCTTCAAATTCGAATTTCAAAAGGATATTCAAGATCTAATCTTGAAATTCGAAATTTGAAATTCAAAATGTGAAATTCGAATTTTGCAATCTTAATTTGGATTAAATTGATCTAAGGAAATCATATCCATTTAATTAATCCAAATAATGAGCCAACAGATTTAATTTATCCTTGTAAATTAAATTGATGTTAGTTATTTAATTTATCAAATAAATTAAACTAACACACACGAATATTATTTATATAATATTGTGCAATTTCAAATTTCAACATATATACACATATATTTAAAATTCGAATAAACCCTAGAAATAAAGCTTATGTTGGGCTGTTCTTGCGTGCGACCCTGGAGGCCCATATAGAGTTGGCAGTGGGCTAATCTCACCATAATCTCATAAGTCGCAAGCAGTCTCTAACAAGACATTACGACTACCCAAATCATACGGGGATCGTTAACATGACATAACCTTTTATGCAACCACATCACGTCCCTGTTGTCCCTCGATATCTCGGTCAAGGATGAGGCATGGATGATGTCATCCTCCTATTTCCGAACATTACTTTCTCGATCCCTGAGTAGTCAGATCAAAGCAACGAAAAACCCCCTTTTGTTACAGTATGGCCATACATTTCTCAGACTCATTGATCGAGGGGCCCAATAATATCTCTCAAATAATGTGAGGGACAAATCACATCTTGATCACTCATATTCCTCCACATGAAAAACCTTAAGCCCGATGATAGCCTTTATCATCACCCGGTCAAAGGTGACTTTTGATTAAGTCAAAGCTTAGTGATCACTTTCATGCAGGAATCCATAATGATCTCAGGTCAAAGGGCATTGTGATGTGATTACATATGAGATAAGCTAATGACTTAATCCATGCAGCTTTCTCATAGCGAGTCGGTCCAGCACCTTGTACTCTTACAGGTGCCTATGACTTTGACTCGTATCTCCATACCTTATCAAAGTCATATTAGTCTTACTTTATCTTTATTCCCATAGAGATAACCGACCAGGGAGATTTAGGACAAAATTCATAATTTGCCTATGGATGCAATTATCATGATAAACATACAAAGGTTATGATAATTAAATGGAGAAAATATATTAAAATAAATAATGTGTGAGGTACAATGATTGGCGCCTAGGCACAATTTCCAACAGTTTCAGCCCCATGAATAACTCTTAATGGATCTAGGAGTTTGTACTTGAATACCATTCAGTTTTGTGCCTTCCAAATCAACCATAGTACCCAAAAAATAAGCTAACTGATGCTCATCCATGACTTTTTTTTTTGATGTAATCCTCCTTCCCCACCACTCCCCCAAATTATATATGCCTTCTTATTCAAACATGAGTGCCAACCTGCACCCAAACATACCCCCTCATCCAGGGACACAAAAATAGAGCATGTTCCAAGTTCTTCAGTTCTTCCTCACACATTAGATAACATGGAATGGCAATACTTTCGTTTGAACAACTTCTCCTTTACCAGTATAGCTCCTATTAAATAGTTCCATATAAAATGGTTAATTTTTGTAGCACTTTCAACTTCCACACCTAGCTCCACAGCTTTTTTTGACAAGTGAATTGATGAGCTTGCCTTATTATCCATTTTCTTTCACACTAAACTATCTAATTCCTTACAGATTTTTAGGGAATTTAAAGTAGTACACTGGGTATAAAGGAACTGCATTAATCACTACCTTAATCATTATCTCTCTTCTTGCATGTGATAACAGTTTGCCACTCCATCCTCTAATCTTCCTACTAATCTTCTCTTTTATGTAAGCCAATGCTTGACATTTCATTTTACCCCACATATTTGGTATTCCCATCTATTTCCCTGGTTCCTTAATATCAGTCATGTCAAGTATACCACAAACTTTTTCCTTTACATCCCCTATAATATTTTGGGAGAAGATTAATCAAGATTTGGACATATTAGCTTGCTGACTAGAAGCTCTATAGTAATCATCTAACAGCACAACAAGCTCTCTACAATTATTCTCCTTAGGATTCATAAAGAATAGGATATCATCTGCAAAAATGCTAAGATAAAATTGGATAATTATTAGAAATTTTCACTCCCCTTAAAACCCCTTCCTCTACACTTTTGTTTATCATTCTTGATAGCATCTCTACCACCAATATAAATATGTATGGAGATAAGAGATCACCATCTCTCAATCCCCTTTGGGGATCAATTCAACTACTTTTCTTCTTAATAGATAGATATTTAATTTCACTGTTGTTATGCATTTCATTATCAAATTAACCCACTTCTCATGGAAACCAAATTTTAGTAGGGTGGCTTTGACAAAATCCCACTCCACCCTATCATAGGCTTTGCTCATGTCCATTTTCAATGCAAATTTACCTTTTCTTCCCTTTTCCTCTTTCTTAAGCAGTTGACAATTTCATGAGCCACCACAACTTGTCATAGATTAGCATACCAAGAACAAAAGCTCCTTGATTCTTTGAAATACATACATCTAACCATACCTTTATTCTACTGGATAATATTTTTGAAATGACTTTGTAAACAAAATTACAAAGCCCAAATGGCCTAAATTGATCCACCCCTTCAGATTTATCCACTGGAGGAATTAAGGTCAGATTTGTCCAATTTACTTCCTTGATTGCGTCACTACCTTCAAAAAAAAAATCAAATACCATTTTGCATACTGCCTCCTGCATCACCTCCTATGATGATTGGTAAAATTTTCCACTGGAACCGTTTGGTCTAGGTGCCTTGTTCCCTTCTATTGAAACACTACATCATGTACTTCTTTAACAGTCATCTTAGCTAGTAGCATTTTGTTAATACTTTCAGTCATGCAGCAGTCTACATACTTCAATATTGAATCAAAGCTTATTTCTCCTGAGGTTTTAAACAAGTTCTCATAGTATTTTTCAAAATTACTAGCTATTTCACTTTCCTCTTCCAGCCACACCCCATCTTCTCTCTTTATTCTTAGAATTGCATCTCTCTACCTTCTTTGCACAGCGGTTAAGTGAAAAAAGTGGGAATTTTTATCTCCGCTTTTATCCAAGCCACTCTAGATCTTTGCCACTAGTAGATCTCTTCATTATGCCAAATTCTTTTTAATTTTACTTCAATATTCGCTACTGTGTGGTTGTCTCCTTTGTGAATCTTTCTTCATAGCGCTTTGACGACATTTTCATCAGATTATCTATTATCCTTTTATTTTGGAAGGCCTTCTTACAATTTCCTTAATTTCATTCACTTCACTTTGCTTTTCAAGATTCCACCCATTTTTAACCATCTCCTTGAAATTGCAATGCTTAATTCTCAGTTGTTTAAACCTAAAACACCTTGGGGTTCTTATACCATCAAAATACATCTCCAATAACAGTAGGGAGTGGTCAGAGCCTATAGGTTCCAAGTAAAAGAGTTGTGCCTTAGGGAATTGTTCTCTTAATTATACATTCCCATGGGCTCTATCCAATCTTTCTTTAACATGCTCCTCTTCTTATCTATTATTACACCATGTGAAACTGTGCCCTTTAAATCTCAAATTCATCAACTCACAATCATTTATGAATTGCTGAAACTTCAACACTTTCCTTACAGCTCTCCTCATTTTGCTTGTTTTTCTTCTTAAGATGCCAAGTCATTGAAATCTCCTATGCATACCCATGACCCTTCGACCTCACATGAAAACTCTTTCACCTACTTATTCTCCCTCTTTCGCTTTCCTCATTGGGTCTATATACAAATGTAATAAAGGTTGGCAAATCAAAATTATTTGAGGGAACTCGAGCATGTATCAAATTCTTTGCATTGTAAAGTATCTCCATCTTTACCTCGTTTCTCCACCATACTCCTAACCCTCCACTGTCCACCACAGAATCTTCCTCCATTACAAAAAATCCTCCTCAATCTTTTTACAACATTCCCTTTTTGCTTTGTTTCCATCAGAAACACGATGGGGGGTTTCTTTTCCCTTTTTACATTTTCATATTTTTTGTTGTAAAGAAAACCGCCAACCCTTAACAGTTCCAGGATAGAATTCTCATGCATCTTTGGTAGCTATTTGAGGCCAGCCACCAATACATTCAACCAACATTGAACTCTCATTTTCCTCCAAATGTGCAAAGAAAATGAACTCTCTTAATCCTCCAAATGTGAAGAGAAAATGAACTCTCCTTCCATCATTTGATCTCCTTTATCCATTTCTTATTCCATTTCTCTTCCCTAGTTCTATGCCACCCCTTCTCATTTGTTTCTTTGGGATTCATCCTCTTCTTCTTCCTTTCTTATACTGATTAAACTTTTTCAGTTACTACATTTTTACCCATTTTACTAAACTTTAATCTTCTCCTTTTACTTCCGGTCTCTCTTTCCATTCTTCTTGAGGCCTTTCAATACCCACTCTCTCTATGCTGCTCATTACTTTAGCCATAGGAGATATACTCCCATAAACCACAATGGCATGTAACATATCAAGTCTGTTTTTAGGAGGGCTCTTCATACTTGTATCTTCCTTCAATTTTCCCTTGTCATGGATTTTTCCTTCAATTATTCCCATTCCCTTTTTTCCCTCCTTACTCTCCATAACATATTTTTTATTCATTACTTCCTTCGTCTCATTTTTCTTTTTATATCTTCCTTCAATTTTCCCTTGTCCGCTTCTTTCTATCTTCTTTTTCCCTGACTAAAATGCTCTTTACTATTTACTCAATCATCTTTTCTCTATTCCTATTTTTTGTGTATTATTGGCCTTCAACTTCATCCCATCCTTCTCTACACACTTCAATTATTTGGCCCATTTTTCTTGTTGGTTGTATTCCTAACCAACTACCATGTTCTGCTTTCAGTTCATTCTCAATCTTATTTGGACACATTCTCAACTCATGGCCATTTTTTCACATACAAAACACAAATTTTGCAATCTCTCATATCTTATTTTTATTCTCACAAGCTTCTTATTCATCCTCGATGTCCACATTCCGGTCATCAATGGAGATTTTAGATCCACCAAAGCACGAGCTCTTAAAAAACTTCTTACTAACCTTCTATTACATTTTGAACTTTCAACTAGCACAACTTCTCCTAATTTCAAGCTTAATCTCTTTGCATTTTCTACATCCATTATAGTAAGAGGCAAATCATGAAATTGAATCTAAAAAGGGCACAGATCAAAGTTTACCTCAGTAATCGTCATGTCTTTCTCCCATTACTGCATATTCAATAGGCAACCATTAATAGACTAGGGCCTTCCTCTTAAGATCCTTTTGTACTCATCAGCGCTCCGAAACTCAAATATGAAGGTTTTTCAATCTATTTCAACTATCTCAAGATTTTCCTTCTTCTCCATATTCCAACCTTTTCTAATCATCTAGATTATTGTCAGTACATTTAGGTGCATTTCAATGATTAATTTACCAACCAGCTCTTCACCTCCAAGTCTTCGATCAACTTTCCTCCATATCATATTGATCTACTATATTCCTCCCGTTGATGATGTGAACATTCTAACTCATCTTTCCTTCAATCTTTCTAGCCTCACACTCTTCTCTCACTGCCTCTTTATTGCAATGTACAATGAATAGGCCACTCTTTCTTCTCTTCGATGAAGTGGGAAGTTCACTACGTCATCTGTTCCTTCTGCTTATTGCTATATACAACGATGTTCACAAGATCTCTTCTTCTTCACTGCTATAAAGGATAGTAACGCAAGAAGTACCACTTCCGATGATAACCGTCATACCTAACTGTCACGAACGAAGAGAGAAAACGCTTCAACACAGAGAGAAAAATTATTCAAGATCAATTAAGGTTGGCACTTTGTGTGGGTTTTCAAAAATCCAAAAGTGATACTTCATTATTTATGCTTCATACACATAGCCTCATTGTGTTTATTCTGATAGGTGTTAATGATTTTCTAATGACTGGAAATAATTCTAATTATATTAGGGACGTTACTCAATGTAATATCTCGAATTTCAGTGACTGAAATAAAGGCTAAATCTGTAGTTAAGGTTTGAGCCAGGGTCCAGAGATAGGAAGTACAGAAAGAGAGAAAGGTAATGGACTGAAAAGATCATGGTAAGTTTGGCTTTAATATGCCAAATTCCATTAGAACTTTGTGGTTAAGCATGCTTTCCCTAGAGAAATGAAAGGATGGGTAACCTTTTGGGAAGGACATAAAGGTCATTAAACATAAAGATTAAGGGCAAGAATGGAATTTTGAAAGAAAAGTAAAGGCATTATGGTAAATAAGAGAAAGTGTAAGGGCATTTTGGTCATTTGACCAAAATCAACAAGTCAAAGTTAATCAAAATATCAGAAAAATTTACAGTCTAATGACCAAAATGCCCTTACTCTCTTAATCACCAAAATGCCCTTTTACAGTCTAACTTTTCATAAATTTCCATTTTGCCCATGACCTTTTGGCTATTGATCTTTTGGTTTCTGATTCCTGGGGCAACTTTCCAGGGGGTCACCCATCCTAAAATTTCTCCAGGGTGAGCACGCTTAACTTTAAAGTTCTTACCGACTTCCATCCACCGGGCCAAATCTGATTCTGCAACTTCTGGCCTAACAGCGTCAACTTTTTCCATACTTTCTATCAGTGGCCTCTAACTTGACTTTGGACTACTGGTTTAGCCATTTTTCTCTAATGACCATACTGCACTTGGTCTTTATACTTAATGACATTTATGTCCCTGGCTTATATTCTTAGAAATCTCAAAGCCTTGGACTAATTTGACCAAGATCTTTTACGTCCACTGACATCTCCTTTTTCTGTACTTTTTATTTTTGGGCCTTGTCTTGTCTTATAACTATCGACTTGGCCTCTATGTCGGCTTACAAAAAAGGTGGATGTTACAGGAAGTCCCTACTGCGCCTTTGGCGTCTAATCAAGCTCAAAGGCCTCTCTGGCCTTTACTATTTGACTAAATAAAGTCTTTGTCTTTGAGGAGAAAAGTAGTTCTGTAATTCCACGGGTATTTAATTCCAGGGTACGATCAATATAATCCATTTACGGTGTTTAGCTTTCTCGTAAACTATCTCCTCTGGGCAATTTCGGTAGTTTAAACTTTAATATATTGGTTGCCTTTGCATCTCGCTTGAATCTCAAGGTGATATTATCATATTGATCCTGATCCAGAGGAAGTGTATCCGGGATTCTCTTCCCTTTCTGGATCCTCTTCTTCTACTAGGAGCGCTTCCTTCGGTACCAGCATCTCTACCGGACTTACAGATTCTAGATGACCTGATCTAGCTCATATGCCTCTCTAGCACAACTGGATATATGCTAACCGAAACCCTCGTCCATGCAGAGCAGTATGCTCACGAAGTCCTCGGATGTTAGCATCCAGTATGCATTGTAGAGAAGCAATCATACCAGACAATGGACCTTCATATCTGTTGTCCCATGCATATTCTAGTAATTCTTGTGCTAGCTGTGACACTCCTTAATCTTTACCTTTAGCTTCATTAAATATCTATTTGGAAGCATATTTAGGCCTTTAGTGACTTAGAGTAACCAAAGAGTGAAAAATAAAATTTTCAAGTTTAAGGTTACTATTCACGTCACTATTCACAAATTTTTGGGCCA
>JANTPZ010147369.1:0-29218 GCA_025593235.1 Vachellia pachyceras
GTTTAATGTCAATGAATGACAAATAATAATTAAATATAGACACTCACGACGAATCCTTGATCAACGAAAGATTGAAAATTCATAATTCGTTTGAAATTATAATTCATACTTAAAATGTAATTATACGTCAAAAATTAAGACTTAGAGGTTGCTTTAGCTAATTAATGCTGAATATGTCTTGTATTAAATGGTCAAGTTGCCCATAATCGAATTAATCAACTACTATCTGCCGCCGCCTGCGGCAATCGATTGTTTTGTAAACCCAATTCAAACTTTCTATTAGAAGAAAACACAAGCGGCCGGTGAAGACTTCAGGGCATTGTTAATTTACTTGTGTTTCCATTTCTTAAAATTGTTTTGTAAAATAATTTTTAGAACTATTGTTTAGAACCTGCAGAAAAAAAATATATTGGCTAACATTAATTTGGAACCTGAAAGCATTAAAAACAAATAGTAAGGTAAATATAATTAATTCTTCTACTAAGGCAATACATCTTGCGAACAAGAGTGATCCGTAGATGCCAAAGGCGAAGAAGCTCAAGACAAAAGGACAATATCTGATGATGGAATTGTATTTTTTTTAGACCAAAGAAAAAAAGAGATTCAGTTTTGATTTCATTTGTGGTGACCACATCTCCAGATTCATTACCCTAAAACCACATTTAGTCGCTTTCACTAATTATTCAGAAGATCCAGTGAATAAAGGCTTGCTTGTGTATCAATATAATAATATAGAATTATAGATCTCTATAAATAGATATACCCTTGTATCTTTTCAAGTGCCAAAATATTTTATCATTATATTCCCTGGTCTTTCATTATTGATTGATGTATCTAATTTGAAACTGCTAGGAAATCATCAAAGCGTATATTAACATGAGAAAAAATGTTATATAGTTTGTCTCGATATGCGTCAAAGCACAATTTAAAAGCTAAAACAAACAGCAGAACGAGAACTAACATATGATTTTAAGTCCACTTTTGTATGTTCTAATTTTGGACCAAATATAAAATTAGATCATGCAAATCAATAAAATCAATTTTTTAGTCAACAGTCATTAAAATCATATCACTTCTATTACTTTGTCTTTTCACCATCAAGAAAATATTTTATTAATAAGCAAATAATGTACATGCTTAGTGGTATTTGAATTATTTTATTTTAAGTGATTTTATAAAGTATCAGTAGCTAAATAAGAAGGATTTTATCTCTACTTGTATTAAAGTGTTTTTGGTGTTTCCCAAACACACATTGAATACCTTTGAGATCATGTTAATTATTTGGGTCATGACATGAGCTCGTGGCCCACTTATATTATTTGTTTTCCTATAATTAAAATAAGATTTTCAATTTATATCTAGTGAAGATTATGATATATAATTGATGCCATCCAATATTATTACTCCTATAGTTTTCAGATGCACAACTTATTTAACTAATTTAATTATATTTAAAAAAATTATGTGTATTAGTTAATTATAATAAGCATACCGTCTTTTCATAAGATATTCTTGTTTAGGATAATCTTTTGATTTGACCATTGTCGCGGAAGAAATTAAAAACCACCACATCGCAGAGGGGGCATTAATAAGGGATATATATAGTTTGAATGAAATAATAAATATAGAAAAAATATATATATTGCATTTAGGATCAAAGCTAGCTCTCAATTAGGTCCTATATATATTAAAGTTCAATCAAGGAGTATTATATTTCTCTTACCCAATATAATGCTCGAAATGTAATGTCATAGCCTTTCCTTTGTTTTTTTGTTCACAAGTTCAAGTTAGCTAAAAGCTTAGATTTGATACTTTTGGTCACTTTCAAAAGAATTTTAGATTTCCACGATTCTTCGTGATCTTAATTTGGAGATGATCATATATCGAGAGTGACCTCTACATCTTCAATATTCTTGAAGCCGATCATTTTCACTTTCAAATATGGATCTGCCAATGATGTTCTTGATTCATATTATATGTTCATTTTCAATATTATTACTAGCTAGTGTATGAAAGGGACGCCTGCATTAATTAAGCTTTTGAATTGAAGCAATAACAATAACGAACATTGATAGTGAACTACATCAAATGATCCAAATGTAGAGTTATATATTGGTCGTATCATGTGTGATGTGATTTCATGTATCCTGAAAATATTTAATAATGCCCAGTTTGATTTTCAAGTTTAGTGTCATAAAATTATATATATATTGTTAAATAATCGAAAGTACAAGACTTTAAGACATATTTTTATAATGTAAGTATTTACGAGCCCTATATATGTAGCTTCATTCACTTATATGTAATATAAGATTTACTTCAATAAAAAATTAAACTGTAAAGTAAATCTTATATTATTAAGAACTGAATAGAGTATTAATTATTATTTATACATTAGTTCTAACATTTTTATAAACATAAAATTGACTACAAATGATATATTTTAAAATCGACAAAATTATAATCAAATGTAAAAGAAAGGATCTCTTTCTATTCACGTTATGCATAGTCGTCTAAATAAATGCCCTTCAGTGTTAGCGACAAGCTTCTTGCTTTATGTACCATGAACAAGTAACAATCACAGTGATGATTATAATTAATTAGAGGCTTATGATAATTAAAGGGAATCCGGTTAAGATCTGTAATCAAAGTATTAACGGCCCTTCTTGAGGTCATTTAGAAGTTAATTACTACAATAATGATATGCCTATACGTACACCTTCAAAGGCCAACATGGCAAAAAGTGTAGTGGTTCAGGCTATGTTTAATTTATTGGATCACGTGAATGAAATTATTATTTATTATAATATTATATTATACATATGTTTATATTTAATTAATTAGTTCCGCTCGCATCTTGAGGGTTTGGTTTGTTCATATAAAATATTTGTAGTCTTCTCTTTTTGTGATCCCAGTTCTCAGAACATAATCAATATATTAATTAAATTGAGAGCTATCTTCGGATTAATTAGGGTTCTTAAATTTTCTGCCTTACTTCCTCATTTGTATAAGGCTCCTCTTCTCAGTTAGTGATAACATGTTTGATCTGCTTGTTCCAACAACTACATCCATAAATTCAGGTACTCTTTGGCAATACTTTAAAATATTCCATTCAACCTACATGGCTTTTTAAATCTAACATCTGATCTTATGACATCTAAGAAGAATGTTAAACAGATTCATGTCGATATGACCATTTCGATTACTTGGATATTTTAACCAACGATATGTATTTGGATTAAATAACATTTTGTTTCAAGCATTGTCATTTTCTTTGGTTAAAAAAAGTACTTCCTATTTCCTAAGTATAGAATCCTTTTAAGAAAATTTGCTTTTATCCTTTATATATAAGAATCCATGCATTTTGTCTCTTGCACTAAATATTCTTTTTTTTTTAGAAAAACACTCCTATTGAATGATCAACGTTTGTTTTGACAAAAAGTTATTATATGTGATTCTCAACATATTTCATCAAAACAAAAAAAAGTTAAAAACTAACTTCATTAAGTTTGTCTTAAATTTAATAACTATGACTTTACTCATATTTTATATATACTATACCTCATGAGAATAAAGACTATAAAACAATAAATGAAAGGTAAAATTATACATTCATATAAAAAATTTTAATAATGTAATTTATAATTAGGACAAATAAATATATTTTTCTACCTTACAAATAGAATTAAAGGAACACCAGTTATGGGATCTCATTAAATGCTTGAGTTAGTTGTGGAAGAATGGTATAAATATTTGACATGAATAACTAGCTAACTTTATTTATTATAGTGATTAGTTTAAAGGATCGTATATTTAGAATCCAAGGAGTACTATAATTGGAGAAAATTTATATACTTAATTAATGTGCTTGTGTTCAATCAAATTAAAGCATGTAGAATTTTATATACATAATCAATGGGATAAAACTCCCAAAACAATATTATTGGTCAATCAATTAAGGTTTGAGTCCCTATTATAGGAGAGGTATCAACATTTAACACCTGACAATACCTCCAATATGATTATTTTCAATAAGAGAATACCTATACTTAGCACAGAAAAAATATCTGTTGGCTAAATCACACCCAATGAGTTCCTGAACAACATGTTTACACAATTATTTTCTTGCCCTATATGCATGCACAAGATCCATAATCCTCAAATCAGACATCTCATTCTACAACAACAATTGAATATGATTTTTTAAAGCTTCACCTTCAAGAAGCCACGTTAACCAAGTACAATAATTAGGTGAAAAGGGATGATATAATATTCGCACACTATATGACTACTTGGATATTGTATAAAGTCTAACTAACTAATACCAAGGCTAATAATCAGTTCAACTTTCTGATAATATATTTGAACGTACTTGACTCATACTCAAGGTTAGGTCAGTCTCATAATAATTAAATAAGAAGCACACAGAACATACAAACATACAAATACAAAATAAAGGAGCGAAATATGAAAAGAATCAATTTGAAAATAAAGAAGTTAACGAGGTTGAGATACTGTGAAACAAAGCAAAGGATAAGGCATAGGCGTGACACCCTTTGCAGGAAGCAAGAAGAGTAATTCAACAAAACCTGTACGTATGCACGCAACATGGAGACATAAGAGAGATAAAGAAACCCTAATACTATTAATTAGTAATATTATTATTAATTACTCGCCTTTTGTTCTTCAATGGTCGTAATTCATGACGTATCATTGAAGTTAGGCGCTCTTGATGGCTTTCAAAAGTCACAAACTCATCACAACATCTTCATTAGATTTCTCATATATATATATATATATATATGCCTTTCAACACTTGAACGGTTAGTATATCTTTATATATTCGATTCTTTCCTGTTTGCTTCTTAGGGAACTGATTCTTGCGCTATAATCAAACTATCACTATGCAGCCTTATATTATGATCTAATTAAGCCTAGGAAATCGATTTAAATTTAGGAGCGGTGATATCTCTTATTATGTGATCTTAAATTTGTAGTAGGTAATATTTGGAAAAAAAGGTTCAATAATTACCCACTAAGTGACTAATTAATAATTATAATCACCTTAAGGTTCCATCTGATCAGTCTGAGTTAGGACTTCTTCCATTAAGATTTAAATTAAAATGTGTCCATAGATGATTAAGTAATGCACACGCACATGTACGTGTGTGTGTGATATATATGGCCCTTCTCTTCTAGAAGACGCGTTTGGAAGATCATTATGAGTTGATAAGACTTAACAAAGCCCAAATTGGCCACTTAGTTCTCAAATGTCAAGAGCGCCTACCTTTTATATTATTCTTAATCTGGAATGCGTCAGTTTTTGCCCATCTACTATAAATAAATGTTCAATACACACTAATTAACATTTGCCAAAATTCGCATGAGAATAAAGGTTGTCGTTTTTTATTATTTTTATGTTGAATATAACACAATCATATATACATATATGATAACTTTACATCAATAAAGCATGTGAACTCTTATTTAGGTATAAACCGATTGCCATTCCTAGTTATGACACATGTTAATTGTCTATGTAGTCATGGTTTTTTATATGTTAGATAAGATCTTGTTAAGATTATCTGTTGGACGAGGTATTTCATCAACTACTTTTGTTTAAAAGATTTATTATTCTCAAGTAATGGGTGCCATCACTCTCAAAATTTTTCTTCTTGGCCAATAAACTTCTGATACTGATCCAGGATGTGGGAGAAGTATAAAGGTCTTACATTTCTCTCTATTCTAAGTTTCCTTTTGCCCAGAATTGAACTCGACATATAGTTATACTCAACCATATTAGTACGATTTAAGGGTCCGTTTATTTAAAACTAAAAAATATTTTAGGTGATTATATATAAGAGATTTGTTGCGAGAATACTGAGATACATGTAAAAGATTGTACGTTGGGAATTAATAATCTACTTTCGGCTTATTTTGTTAAGGCAATCCAACGCCTAAGAACGTACTGTTAATTATGACCTGTATTACAAAATTCTTTGCGCGTATCGTCCACAACACTTATTTTAATGAGTAACGTTGTTTTTTCTGGGTTTCGCTCCCTTTTCACCAACAACGACGACGACAAGAATAATAACTACTTATCCTAACATATCATCATCTCTACAAATATTTTGATATGTTTCATTTAATTGTATATTGTTGGTGAAAATTAATAAATAATATAATAGTGGTAGCAAAGTACGCTTTCCATACACACAACTTGAAAAATAAAGCCAACACGTTTACGCAAGCTCAAATTTCGTTTGTTT
Organism: Vachellia pachyceras; assembly: GCA_025593235.1. NCBI lineage: Eukaryota > Viridiplantae > Streptophyta > Magnoliopsida > Fabales > Fabaceae > Vachellia > Vachellia pachyceras. The sequence continues at coordinate 6,273 of JANTPZ010147369.1, forward strand.
TTCTTTTTGTCCCCAAAAGTAACAATCTCTTTCCGGTTTGCTTCGAACCTTATTTCATTTGACATGTGTAGACAGATATATTAATTAATATATAAGGATTGAGGTTGAAAATTCCATTCCAATACATATTATATATAAAAATGATAGTTTAGAGTGTCCTAATTAAGTTCAAACAAGTGATTTACTTAACATATTGCCATCATCAACCAAAATCACTAATTCAATTCCTATTAAAAAAATTAAATCAGAACCCTGAAATTTGCAAATTTTAGAGTTTTTAATAAATTCGCGTTAATGTGAGTGTGACTGTGTGAAGGCCTTATAAAAGCAGACCAACATGCGAGTTATATGGATTTTTGTATACACAAGAACATAAGTTATGTAATGAACACCGATCCCGATTATAACGATCCGCTCTAGAAAGCACATTCCAGCAAACTCCAATGATCAAGATGAAAATATGTATTTGACTTTGGAATAAGGGCAAGGCAAATCAAATTAGCCAAGAACTATGTCACATGATGAGATTTTTTTCCCGTTTGAATATAGGGAGGTTTCATTAATGTATAAGCCTTTTTTCTAACTACTAATAGCAGGCAATCTTGACATATTTCTATTATCACTTTTGAGTAAAAACGTATTAATTATCTTTAAAATTTTGTAAAATGTCTTACAGCACATGATAATTGTTACCATGTGAGCTGGTGATGGGTGAAGAATTAGGAGGAAGTTAATTAAGATGTGAGCTGGTATGTGGCATTGAGAATAATATATGGACAAGTGCTGCGTGCTCCATTATATTGTGAGGAAGAGATCGAAGAAAGTATGGCAGCGACAAAGGCAACGGCTTCCTGTGATGGAGACAACTGATGAGACTCTCGTAATCCTAACCTTAATTATCATTATTCCATTTGTAGCCTTTAATTAGTTTGTCTCCTCTTCGCCTTTTCTCCTGTCTCATTACCTAATTCCCATTTAATTCTCCCATGATTTCGTCTCAACTTGGTTGTCTCTCACTCTCACACACACACGCTCACAACTCCAATTAATTAATCCATCAAGTACACTTCGTGTGGCTCACTTATGTGCTTGTCCTGCTTATAGAATACTGAAGGTTTTATTTAGTTTTATTCATAAAAGATCTCATTAAATTTTCATATAAATGTATTATTTTATCTTTCATTCATAATGTATTGTACTAACACATGTATATAAATAAAGTTGAAAAGTTGTTTACGTTTAAAGGTAGATTAATGAAATTTAGGGTTTTTCTTAATACATGTGAAAAATGTTCAAAATCAATGAATTGGATAAGGGGAAATATATAGATATATACACACATACATGCGCGTGAATGGCCAACCTCTTGAATTTGCAACTAGGTACCGGCTTGTGTCATGCGATTGATTGCAGCTTTGAAAATATGATCACTTGCTTTTATACCTTTCCTTTGCCTCATTATATCTTATTAATCTCTTTTTCTTTCTCCCGACGACATCAAATAATTAAAAGGGGTGGCATAGGATTCAAGTTGCAAATCTTTTGTGTACAATTGAATATCCACTTGATCCAATTGTTCCTCAACAGTTGTATAGCAGCATATAAAATATATATATATATCTGTGTGTGGATTACGATGGATCATTGACGTGTGTGTATATGTATATAGTGATCACTATTGAAAAGTAAGCATTTTATATGCGCCTTTTACATTTTTTTTATCATAATCATGTATCATTTCACTCTTAGCCTTGTACCCCCAATGTTTTATAACTTACGATTACAATGTAATATAAAAGTTAGATAATTAATTTAAAGATGCTACAAAATTAGTTATACTACTATTAGCTATTTGTAATAAATATGAATTTATTTTTCTAAAATAACATTTCTCATCATCGATACTCTTAGATGAAAACTTATTAATACATGCAATCAATAGGGATACATAAAAAAATTATAAATTTAGAAGACAAAATTAGTTAAGGTCCCATATTTCAAATCAAATTAAACTCCAAAACTAGCTCTTACCTTAAGAACATGAGCTATCAATATCAATAGATCATCATCATTAGGCATGCATGAATTAATTTGGCAATTATGAAGAGATAACTATATAATTGGAGAAAGTATATAAATAATATTTAATTTATCAAAATATATTGGGAAAACAACTTTTTGCTTGTTTGGGAACTTCGTTCTCCAACGGCGTATGCAAACAAAAACAAAATCATCTCAAAACCCGTAAAAACCATCTCCAAATTTATAAAAACCATCTTGAAATCCGTAAACTTCTTTCTCCCTACAGAACTTCTTTCTCCCAACGGAGTTCCCAAAACATAAAAGTACATGTATATTAAAAAAAATCCCGGCTGTGAAATTCAGGCTAAAGGATTGGTTTTAGTCTTCTTTATTGTTGGGATTTTTAAGATCACCCCACACCATTTACATGGATACATATCTGCATTCTATATTATAAATCAATGTATGTGTGTTATTGAAATTACATCAATAAAATTCATAAATTGCGCCTACTTACAAGTTATAAACGACATAGATAATAATATAAAAACGGTCAACTCATTCAACTCTGTATTATTTATATTTCTTAGCACAGGTTCATGAGAAATCCAATTTCTAAACATTGGTGTGAATTAAATCATCACTGCATTTATAGGTTGTTTTAATAATAATAATTTCTTAGCAAAAGATTAGCTAAATTTGGAATGGATCAGTGCTATTAAATTTACACGGTCTAGGAATTAAAATTGAATTTCTCATTAAACGCACGTGTGGTTGGTTTTAAATAATTCATCATTCGACTCATTAAAACACATTAAATAATTGGGTGAATTACCATGAAGTCCCAAGGAAGAGGCTTATTTACAAAATGGTTCCAAATATTCCCCTTTAATACAAAATGGTCCCAAAGATTCATAAAATTACCTCTAACAACCTCATCAGCCTTCATTTACTACCCGAGCAGCTATTCCTGGGACCATTTTGTAATTTGTGAATCTTTAGGACCATTTTGTATTAAAGGGGAATATTTGGGACCATTTTGTATTTATTTGTCTTGCTTGGGACCTGAGGGTAATTCTCCCTAAATAATTCTTCCTTCAGCTCTGTTTCTCTCTCTCTCAACACATAACCCGTTTATATATCCCTGTAGAAAATCTTATTTAGGTAAATTTAGTGTCTGCTATACGATAATATGAATCTTTCTTTTCGTTAAATTATAGTTTGATTAGACTAAGTACATATAAATCAACAAAAAGCCTATTACAAATAAATCCTAAAAAGCATTCAAAATAAAATTATTAATTCATTATTTTACCCTTTTCCACCAAAATAATTTTTCCTTATTAAAATCAATTAAATTAGATGTGAACCTCCCATTAAGAGCTGACGAATTAACTGTTCTATTGGTCATCAACGAATGTTCAATTTTGTTATAAATTTTCTATATGGATTAACCATAGTTTCTTCTTTTTTTTGTTAAATACAAGTATATTTCCATCGGAAGCAATTTTATCTAAGATGCTACATATACTACACGTTTTTTTGGTATGCATCAAGGGTATCTACCGGGGTGGGTCCGGTGACTAATCCTTTCGGGTATTGCAGAGGCCCAAGACGGGGGGCAACCCTCCCAGGCACACTTGCTCCATTTCCATCCTCCAGCAGGATCAAACCCGGGAGAGATGGTTAAGGGACACAAACTCTCATCCATCTGTGCCAGTGTGCACTGGTTACATACACTACACGTTCTTCCCAGAAGGAAAAAGCAGAAAAAACTATAGGAACGGCCTAAATCTGTGTTTGGGCCTAATAGAGACATGAACCTAACCCCTTTTTGTGCAAGACATGGTCTTAGCCTAATGGCATTAAATTCAAAGAGGGACCAAATTATAATGAGATTGGGACCAAGCCCAATTCTCAAAGGACCACGTTTCAACAGGAGCGCAGGCCTTTCATAATATTTTCTTCATATGAAAGAAATTTGAATACAAAATACAAAACGAAAGCAATATTTTTAATTATTAATAATTTTTAAAAAAACAGACAGACTAAATTAATGTTTTTATGACTGGACTGATTATTACATTGAATTATTGAAATGTCTGTTAATAATTGTGGGTGTGATATTATTGTTGATGAGGCAACAGATTTCTGAAGCCCTATTTATGTTTCCTTCTGTTTCCTTGCGGGCCCTTCGTAAAAGCCACGTCCTATCCTTTCTAATCGAAGTACAGGAAATGACACATGGAGATGCATGTCTGCAAATTTAGTGAACAATATTATCAGCTGAAATTCTTCCCAATAACTAAAATTATGACTAGTGAGAATATTTTGGATCCATAACTTTATGAAGTATGAATGATAGTTTTGTATGCCGGTCACTGACTTCACTCATTCAAAAGAGTTTCAACCAGGAGACCCGCCATGCATATCTTTCGAGGGGCTGGTTTGGTAATGTGGTAGAAAAGTACTTTTACGCAAGTCGAGGTAAATATATGAAGAGGATTATCTCATTTTACGGAAAAACACTGTTGAACATACTTTTGGATGAGAGTTAAGTGTTTCCAAGCAAGCACAAGATCTCATACAACCACTCAAATGTAAAAGAGTCTTCTACAGGTTATTTGGTTTCACTTCACAGAATTCAGGTTTGATTTCAAAATTTAGGTTTTACCCTAAAGCTTAAATTTTGTTTGAGTACTTACATTTTTCAGAAAAACTATTTTGGATACAAAGTCTCGATTTGAAACCTAGGTTTTGAAAAATGTATGATTTTGTCAAATTAAACTCTCTCTCCTAATAAATTTTCTCTTTCATACTTTTTCTTTCTTTCTCTTTCATTTTTCCTAATTACTTTTTGCATCAGAATCCGTAAAAGCCAAAATTTTCCAAACACAATCACTCCTTCAAAGCCTAGGTTTTGCTTGGATTCCGTAATAGTTATTTTCTAAGATTTAAGTTTTGTCTCAGAACCAGTAAAAAGTTATTTTTAAAAAGGACTTCCAAACGAGCCTTTAAAAGCATTAAAATTCCTCGAAATGGCATACGTTTTAATTGTGATTAAGTTTAGTATACATACATACATATATATATATATATATTTAAATACCCTTGATTAAAAAAAATCCCCCCTTCCATAGTTGTCGGAACAAGTAAATGATGGCAAGATTGCTTTGCTGGGGGCTTACTCAGAAAAATTGTATGCATTGAACCATTGAACCCGGGTAATTGTATTATAAAGAGCGTTTGCGAATTTGTTGCATTGAAATTGACAGTTCTTAAATAAGTAGTTGTTGGTAGGGTTGTCAACATACAATATATATATATAGATATAGACAAATGTTAAATTTTCTGTATTGAAGTTGTTGATTCCCATCATACAGTCGTTGTGAGTATCCTTAAAAAGAGTGCATTCGATTTGAATATTTGCGGGAGGCATGTGAATATTAAACTCACAAACACAAACAAATACATGGAGAAAAGGGTGAATGTATTTATGATTGAAACCCATGACCTATACCTGATGTGGCATGCACACTGAGAATGGGAGGAAAGCAAGAGTGATGGCGATGATGATGATGAGGCTTTTTCATAAGTATTTGCCATATAAGGTGAATCCCAAGCGCAGAGAACGATCCAGCATGCTTGCTACTGCCACTTCAATGGCCATTACGTTATATTATTATTAGTAGGAATGAAATATGAGAGAAGGTGAGGGAAGGGAGAATAGGCTTACCGTTCACTCCAGCATCGGGAGGCTTTGCTTGATGGGCAAGGTTTCCAAATGAGGACATACATGCTTTGGGCTCAGAGCTGCACATGTTGAGTCAACAACATTCGGTCATCTGCCTCGCCCAATCACCGCTTACGACCCTCCATTCTAATCCTCCCTTATCATTACCCTGTTTTGAACCACGTCTCGCTCCCATTGGCCGAATCAATACCTCATCAATTCTAATTGATTCGAAAAGAAGAGACCCGACGCTTTACAGGATGCCCTCTTCCTTTTGTCACTCTTGTAGCCCCCACAGCAAGCAATGTATCATCAACATTCCTCATTCCTCACTGCATTTCTCCACTCCATTCAATCACATCTCCCGTTCTTGCATTACTTCAATTCCCATTCCAGAGGGGGGCAACTTCTTAACAACGTGAACGATGTATCGATGATTTCCATTTGCCTTCCTAGTTCACTGCTTGTTTTCTAATAATCACGATCCTCAAGTTTGAGTAACCCCACACTTCGTTTGTCTTGTAAAGTTTGAAAGCTTACCACCTTTCTTTGTATGCGCGCGCGTGTGCGCTCATCAGTCAATCACTTCCCAAAACTAGTGTATGAATTAACTGAAAACATATTCTGTAATGCTAAACGGCACACTTATTGTTAATTTTTCAAATAAAAATAGAGCATACTAACACCCAGAATTCAAGCAGCGGATTCTTTGGGATTCAATAGTAAGAAAAGGGTTCAATTGTATGGGTTTTAATCACAGAAAGGCACTGGCTTGCAACGGTTAGATTTTATAACATTGCCAATAACAAAGCCAGGAATTCGTATTTATAACATGCCCGAAAATAGCAGAGCCTCACAAATGGAAATTGAACTCAGGGGCACCGAGATTACCGAAAAGGAACGGATTTATGATTGTGAATATCATAGCAATCGTTATGATTGCTCAGGAAGGAATAATTTAGTCTTGGACAAAAATCCAATGACACCTGACCATAGTAACAAGAATTACAAATAAAAAAAGGAAAAAGAAAAATTCATAGCAACACCATTTATTCTCCGATGAACTAGAGGGCAGATAAGTAGGGTTGCTAAACGAATCTAAGTACAGAAAAGAATGTAGAAGAACCATATAACACTCCAAATGGAAGGAACGCAAACCCAAATCACATCCACACAAGTACAACACACGTGGTATGCTTGACTGATATATATGTATTTAGTCGAAGAATTCCCAGTTAAACCTGGGATGAACTGAATTACTGTTCGCTGAGGTTGATGATGCTGCGGGGACCAATGGCGGAGCAGACTCGAATGTCTCCCACTTCGTGGTCACTACAACTCCTGAGGTTGGAGAAGAGTCTGCTGATTCTCGTTGCTGACGAATCAATGGAGAATGCCCATTTGAGTTCCTTGGTTGAGGATATTGTTGCTCTTCAATTGGGGTTAATAGATCAATATGCCCAATTGATTGCATCTGTAAAGGCTGTTCTTGAATCGGGGCTAATCGGCTTTGGCCATTTGAATACTTCTTTTTTTGAGGCTGCTGCTTTGGGGCATCACCTCCATTGTTGCCGGGCATAGAGTTCTTGATCTTCAGCATGTCCAGAGTTTCAACATACTTTTGAACTCTTCTCACCTTCAGAATGATTCAATCCCGAGATGCCATCAGAACTCAGAACGCATAGATGATGATATTAATTACATGAGTTCAAAATGGTGGAAATTTATTTTGGTTTGGTCATCGATCTTTAAAAACACACGATTCAAGTCTTCGTTATAGTCAAAAACAGCACAAAGCAAGGTCAATGGATATGGTTAATGGCATGATTTTAGGATTTAGAGAGCAAAAGTAATATTTCCATTGGTTCAAAACACACCAGAATTTACCTGCATTTTTCTCTGCAATTTGACATCTCCATCAGCAATAATGCCGTCCAACTTGAGCAATTGGTTCATTAAAAGTTCAATAAGACCAAGCACATCTGATTCTGCGACTTTGCCACCTTTACTAATTATTGAATCAAAAGCAGACACCTAACCAAATTTCAATCACAAATTCATCAGCTTCAAACTAGTCAAGCATTCCATTCCAAATTTTCAATCCCACAACAAGAAAATCATCAGCTATGTTATAGACAAGAAGCATTAATTTACCCGTCCTGCGAGCCTATCTACTTCAAGGCTGATCTGAGAGATAGATTTTGCAGCTTTCTCCATCTTCGCGTTCTTTCTCATCTCTAGGAACCTCTTCTCTTGACTAATGGGATCCTCCACTAGAACTAGCTTTGATTTATCTTTGACTCCTGTGATGTCTAGAAACGCCTTTGAATCTCTCTCCTTGTCTTTAAAAAACAACTTCTGGTCTTCGTGGTGTAACCCGGTCGGCGCTGACAGCATCTTCTTCAATTCCCCTGCAAACCCACAAGCGAAAAAATGTGTTCGCTAGAGAAAGAGAGGCGAAGAGTGTTATGGAAAGGAAATTCAGAGGTAGTGTTATTACCAAATGTGGCTTGAGAACTAATGTTGAATTCGTGGTAGATTGACCCATGTTTAACCCTAACTCTAATTGTGGGCACCAGAGCTGAGTTCCGATCCGAGTCGGCGGTTCGCTTCTGGACCAGCATTCCTCCCGGTCTCATCTCCCACTCGTGAGACCTTGACTCGGCGCCGGCGCCGGCGCCGGCGGAGCTTCCGTTCTTTGGTGAAAGCCCATTTGTCTTATTGTTGTTATTATTCCTCATCCTCAGCATCTTCAATGTCTCTCCTCTCTACTTTACTCTGTCAGCTGAGTAATATAGAAACTGCGTAAATCCGAAACCAGATGGTTCTAGATCTCTGAGGAATTTGATTCTCTACGATCTGTGGCGCCAGAAATTGAAGAGACTCAATTGACCAGAAAGGCTGTTAGACCCTGTTTGGGAAATATCTGACCTCAGCATTCCACGAGTCCATTCCCCAGGCCACGCGTAGAGAGAAGGGGGGTGTGTGTGGGGGAAAGAGGAAGCGCAAGATTACAAATAAGGTTTGAAGTATTTAGAGACCATGAGAGATGTAGATTGAGGAACTTCAATGGCGTCTCGGGGAAGAAAACCTCGAAGCCACTAACCTGAAAACCTTACTCTGTAAGGCAACCCGAGAAGGCCCCTGCCGGCAACCGGAGACGGATATATTTTGAGAAGAGAAAAGGGAAAAAAGAACAAAGGAGGAAGAAAAACGGAACCCGTGAGAGGTCAAAGCATAGATCTTAATTTGCAGGAGGAGGAAGGTGAATGTACGACCTTGAGAAGGAGATGAGGGAAGAGGAACCGGAAGGCCGATTCCTGCAAGGAGGCCTAGAGCGAATCAAAGCAAAGTCAAAATGTAAAGAGAAGAACAATTTCTTTCAATTATCAGAGCAATTATTCCCCGTGGGCTGTGGCCTCTTCTGGTGAGGTTGGAGAAGAAGAGGAGAGGAGAGAAGAAAATTAGATAATTAAGAATTAAGAAATGAATATATAAAAACGAGTGGCCAGCTAACTTGGCTGCAACTTGTGAGTTGCGACTTCACACACACACACACACACACATCATTGATTACGACAATATCGTTTATAAAAAAAATTACAAACCTAATAATATTTTGATTATTGGACTCAATGTCCATGATTATAAATTGTTTGAACCCTGAAGTTAAAATTTTATAAAGTCCATTATCAAAACAAATTATGAAGTTCCACATACATTTTTATATTGCGGGCCGTATGGAATATGAGAAATAAATTATAATATTGAAAAACCATAAATAATGTTATTTACTAACAAATATAAGTAATTAAAAAAGTGGCTTCAATTATAGCATGCTCCTGTTTCTTCCATCCCTGGCACCATTTTAAAGATACTATTCCTTTTTTTCATGAATAATTATAAAAGCGTGTTATACTGATGCATTTAATGCTGTTGTCTCCTGCCGGAAATATTCTTTTGAGAAGGATTTAAGTAAAAAATTCAGCGGGTTTAAAATTAGTAAATAAGTGGATGTAAGATAAATCACATAGTACTAATATATACCTAATTTTCTGAAAGTTAGGGGATACAGCTGCATCGGGTGATATGGGTGTAGGTCCGACCTTGTTTATAGTCATGGTATTTTACTGCTAGGCATAGTTGAGATACTTGAATAATTAAAAATTTAAAAGTATTAGAGTTTGTCAATGAATCTATCAGAAAGAGTTAATCTCTCCTAACATAATAAATTAATGTTTGAATTCTCAATATAAAAAAATATATGCACTTAATGTCCGATAACAATTTCAACATATCTTTGGTAAAAAAGAAAAAATACCTATGATTTGCTAAAAGAAAGAGTATAAAAGTTAGTAATGCAAACAATTAATTTCTTAAGCCGGTACAGTTACTAGTACGAGAATTAATTAAGATAGGGTATAAGGCTAAAAAAAGGCGGTTATTTTTTGCGTTAATTAAAGTTGGTAAGAGGAGACCGAATGAAGCCGCCAAATCATTGTTAGAGTTGAGGCTGGTTTCACCTAAACAACACCCAGGTGCTTTGGTGCTTTTGCAATTTCCGTTTAAGGTTCTAAGTGGCACATTAAAGGGCCGGCACGTGACGATCCAGGGGTATTCTGGGAATTGTGCAGCAGACTAATCATTGCAGTGGCTAATATTGGCCACGTGGCTGCCACCTGTGGCAATTACCATTTAAGAAGGGCAGTAGAAGATTATCGAACAGAACGGTGAAGTGTGTGTTTAGGAACTCCGTTATGAGAATGGATTTTACAGATTCTGAGGTATTTTATGAATTTTGAGATGGTTTTACGGATTTCAAGATGGTTTTTATGGATTTCGAGATGGTTTTTACAGATTTCAAGATGATTTTGTCTCGCTTATATGTACCGTCTTGACAACGATGTTACCAAACAAGCACAAGTCTGTGATGCCCAAAGCCTCTTTTGCCACGCTTCATTGGTCACACGTGCGCTCTCCTCCGTCCGATCGACTCATACACCCGCCAGGCTGAACTAAATTAAAAGGAGAGATCCTGGAATAATAATTTTATTTTACACGTATTTTTTAAGTATTATTAAGAACATCTCTTATTCATTAACTATTGATGCTTTTTTACCCAAATTAATTATAATCCATGTAAGTTTCATTGCATCTTTTGTTTCTATGCCATTTTTAATTAATTTCATTGATATCTTAAAGTGAAAGTATCTTTTTTTTTTCTACATGACGTATTATGCTATTTTATATATGCTCGAAGTCTAACTGTTCAATCTCTGGATCTGATAGTTGTCTGAACATCACTTTAGAATATATTCAAAAAAAAAAAAAGAACATCACTTTAGTTTGTTTCTAATAATTTTGTCCAATGAGAGCATTGGGGTGGTTGATTTTTTTTACCTTTTTAGTTTTTACCGAGTGTGAAAAGTTTATCCCCTTTGGGAAAACCCTGCTTCTTTTTAATATTTTTGCAGGTTCCTACACACGTGCAATTCTCTTTTGACGCTCTGATTCGTCTTTCTTAATTTTATTAAAATATTAAAAATGATGAATCGAAGTTTCACCTATGCCCTATCATCAGTAACAGTGAATATTGATTGGCAGAAAAAAAATGCTTTATATGGCAAAAAAATTATGGGGGGTCCTTTCATGTGTAAGTTTTCTGCTTCAAGAAATCCGTTGCAATAACGATTTTACGGATTCTGAAGTAAGTATGTGAAAAGAATTTTATCTCGACTTATATGTGACGTGATTGAAATCCATTGCCAAACAAGCGAGACCTAATGATTTAAGATTTGGGGTGAGGTGTGGGAGGGTACCTAAGATTTAAAAACATTCATATTTTTTAAAAAACATTTTATCTTGGTTTGTTGATTAAAAAACAGTTTAATTTTAAGATTAAGTGAATTGATGTATTTTTGAATTGATAATGATCACAAAGTTGAAAACATCAAATTTAAATCTGCAGGAGAAGGTTTTTCTGACTATGAAGAAATTTCTAAATTTATTTATGCTGTCACACGATATTGGTCTTATTTGACAACACTTATAAGGAGCATGAAAGTCCGTTCAATAGTATTTTTCTTAAAATGAGATAATCTCTTTAAGATGTGCAACTCTTTTTTTAACTGTTATCAATAGTTTATCTTCACTTACATTCAATAAAATATTTAAATAGATATTTTAATTTGTTTTCCCGTTTCAATAATGTAACAAACGGATTTATACAATCTTCGATTTATACAAATAGAATTAGATTTCTACGTACTTATGCAATCTTTGATTTTTTTTGTTTTATCATCGGTATTCGATTCTTTTTAAAGACTCTATTACCAAATGTCTGAACAACCGACTATTCCGAATTCAGGGTTCGATTAGGCCACTTAAGGGGATCCCTTCCAGAGAAACTCTCTCCGCCTTGCCATACCTCAGGATCAAACAAGAGTATGGCTAAAGTGGGTGCAACCCCCTTTCAATTGCGCAAGCTTCCGCTAGTTATTCCATCTTTGATCGGATCGCTCATATTTACCATCATTTTAATTTTGATCCATCAATTTTCAAATCATAGATTTATGTTATGTAAATTACATTCAATTTAAAATACTGTATTATTTTGGTATTTAAAGGATCCAAACCCTAAATTTAAAATTTGATGAATCAACATTAAAATAAATATAAATTTAAGGAATAAAAACTGTATTAACCATTATCAGTTATAAAAGTACTCATGAATTTTTAACCAATTTAAATCTGACTTATTCCGCCTCACCGACACTTTCGCACTTTCACCGCACGTGACACTCCCGAAGGTCATAGGCTCATAGCCACCAGCCCCCCACCTCCACGTGGGTAAGGGGGTAGTAGGGGTGGGATTCTGTGCATACGTGTTCAGATGGAGACGGTGCAACCTACGGTGGTGGCTGTGCTTGCATTCGTTCCTAGGTACTAACTCATTGTTGTGATTAAATACTAGTTTAGGGATTTCAATGAATGGCTTATTTCATTATAAAAACAGATCATTAACACTAAACGTTTTCAACCGGAGACAAAGAACCGACCAAACGGACTCTAGTTAAATTATGATGCACGTGACGACGTACAAATAGTGATTCGTATTATTATTATGAATATTTTAAAAGCAATTAATCATATGATAATGAAATTCAGTAATATATGGAAAAAATACCTTTCAATACTTGTTTAAATATGTCTATTTGCCTAATTTTCATTCTAAAAATAAAAATAAAGCATATTAACTAATTGCATTTACAGAGATTAATTAACATCGCTAGTTTGTGAAAGTTAAGTTCACTTGATATTTATTTATTACATTGAGAAATTGAAGATTGAATTGGAAATAAATAATGGAATAGGGAGTCTGAATCCAAAGCGTGGTCAAAGGAAAAATCAGAGACATATGTGACAGTGGAATAAAGAGCAAAACTGCATTGGTCAGTACAAGCATGTTGGATGGTTCCTGTTGGCCGGTGCCCTTTTATTTTTATTCTTTTGTCATGCAATTTCACATATTTTTAATTATTACATGTTCTTGCAAGTTCTTATTTATTAAACTAATTTTTTTTCAGTGGTTAAACCTATATATTTAACAATATTGTTTTAATTAAATTTGAATTTTCAAGTCTTTTCCACATCAATTATTTTATTACTTTAACTCTTATTAACTAGTAACATTTTAATTTACTTTAAGAGCTCAAAGTTTACATATTCTGATTTAGTGCATGTTGGGAATCTATTGGGATAATTATTTTACGCAAACCAAATTAAGTACGTGAGATGAGTTTTATTTCGATTTATGTACAACGTGATTTGGGAATAGTTCCCGAACAAGCACCTAATCTAATTGAATATCTATTCTTAAGTTTTCTTTGTAATTTAATCCCTTTAACATTTGAATTCTTTATACGAAATTATCACCAAATATAGATACACACACAGGAAAGAGCTATTTGTTATCAATATAAATTTAAAGAGAGCTCATTATAAAAGATTGGCATGTTGGAGGGGGGGGGGGAGCCCTTTTATTTATACACTACACTGCTATACCCGTGAAGTGTCTTTATGTATAACTCATAACAATTTGCCTCCTTCAAGAGCCAACACAACACTTTATCCCTTCTTTTGTTGGCTAAAATCTTCTTTAAGCAGCCCTCTTAATGTGCTTGTTTGAGAGAGCGTTTGGGTTCCCCAAACGCATGTTCAACAGTATTTTTTGCAAATCAAGATAATATCCTCTATATATTTACCTCGTAAACGATAAATGCACTTTTCTACCGTTTTACCAAACAGACTGAATAAAAATAGGGTTTTTTATGGGAGCGCGCGTATTTAATATCAATACAAATATGAGAAGGGAGAGCATTTTAGAAGACAATATGGTATTGAGACAGAAACTCTGTACACATCATGTTTATAAAGCTTCCCAGGTAGTATTCATAACGCTGTTTCCAAATATTTCTTGGGCAACTCGGCTCATTTGCATGTGAATGAGTCTTTTATTTACTTATATAATGTCCACGGCTTAGACCTAATTTCAAATATAGCAATTACTGGAAAAAAACTATGGGTGTATGATTTTTAAAATGGAGATTATTTCTCTTTTTTCTCCATGCTTTTCTCTTATATGTTCTTCACTCTTTATACAGGTCCAAGTTAAATTTAAAAATTCAGATTTAATTGCCTTTTAGGTATTATTTTTAACAGCACTATTGTTTCTTAAATTGAAAAAAGAAAAAAGAAAGTTGCACAAAATTTGAAGTAAAAAAAAGCACTTATGGACAATAATCATTGGCTTGGGAATTTATCACATTTAGTGTCGGTTAATTGCGAGCCATATCTCCAATAATATATAATTATGATTATCCAGTACTACATGCACATACAAAATGTAATTATTATGCATATCATAAACATTCAAATGCATGCACTTCCTTTAATAATGCATATATATATATATATGCAGCTGATGCATATTTGATTAAATATATATAAAATGATTTAAAGGATCATTCAAAAGAGATGGTGAAATGTCTTTGTACTTGCAAGCACCACCGATTAATTATTAATTATTCAGTTCGAAAACTGGAATCTAACAACTTTTCCATAAAGAAATGTCATAAAGAAACAAAAAGAGAGAAATTAAACCCCAAATCAAACAGAACGAATGACCAAGAAAGAAGCCAATATGATTTACACACAATATTTGTAATATATATATATATATATAAAGTGTCGGCAGAGGCACAAAAGCCAAAAGAAAGGAAAAGAAATAAACATCTATCATGAAGTACAGAGGAAAAGGAAAAGTCGTGTGGTACAAAATCTGGATATATATATATATATCTTCGACAAATATTGCTTCAGTTGCGTCATGCAGAGAGACCAGTTAAATTCACAACGTATTTGTCGAATGTAGAAAAACAAAACGATGGAAGACATCGATCGAGTTTTGATTATTACTTAGGGTTTATTTGGAGCAACGTGCATGGTGGTACTTGTAGAAAGGGAAGGGTCAACAGTTTGCACATTGTAATGGCGAAATTGTCAAATATCCACCGGATTTGATGTTTACCTTTAATTTGCAAAAAAATTGACGTATTTTCAGACAGATTTTGACATCCCCACACACAAACAAACAAATTAAACAAGCCATTAGATGTACCAATCTTTACGCTTTAATTTTCTTCACCCTTTTTCCTTCATCTCTTTATGCACGTCGATCTAACAAATCTCTCCCATGGAATATAAATTTCATTGTGTCTTTTTATGGTGATTGCTCATCCGTGTGGAATTTTATATGCAATTTACATACTCAATGACCATAAAACGTCAGTAGAGTATTATTGTTGCCTTGTGGGAGTACTAAGAATGGATGTTGTTTATTGTGTTTGCTAAGTTGGTTATTAGCCACCACATCGTTTTGCCTTATATATAGGACTGCGTGAGACTTAAAAACCTTGTCACACACACACATGTAGACACAAGCGTGTGTGTGACTAGATCCAGTTGTTAGGAAATAGGGTTTGTATTATTAGTGATCCTTACAATTTGAATTTTGATTTTAGTTTATGTAGTTTCAAATGATTGGTTTTTGTTCATGTAGTTTTGCATGAGCTTGCTTTAAGTATATGAATCAAAAACAAGTTTCACAATGAACAATTTGTTAAAGTCATACCAAATTTTTGTTAAACCACAACAATTAAAACTAACAATCTAGTAACGGGGATGGGGTTAACCCCTTCACTATAATGAATTAAGGTTGAATCATGTCAAAAGAGGTGCTTGCCTAACAATGTCTCAAATATATTTAAATCCAATAGAAAACATTTGGAGAAACAACAAATATTTGAAACTTCATACATCCAAATCAAAATTTGATCAAAATTAACAACGATATTAACCCTGGCCAATATGCAGGTAGGCATGACATTGTGTCATCCTAACTAAAAGCCTTAACTCGTACGTTAGGTTAGGTTTAGGAGTTTTTCCCATATTGTGACATATTAAGTTTAATCTGAAGTTCTTGACTAATGTGAAACTTGACTTGTACATAATCTCAAACCATAAATATTTTCGGAGAAAATGATAAATATATAATTTAATGGTATACATGAGCAATGTGAAATGTATATGATATAAAGTACTTTATTTTTCAATCTTAATCTCCAAAAAAAAAATCAATTGACCCTTATAATACAACCGATATTAATGTAAATGTTAGTTGACTTTTTTGTAAAGATTAAAAAATTTAATTAATTGATATATTTATCATTTTAAAATTGTTATATGGTTTATAAACTCATATATAATCTAATTACATATAAATACTTCGGAATATATATAATAATTAAATGCTTTGTTTAGATTTTTTAATCACTTAAAAAAATCAACCAACTATTATATTAATGAGTTAAAGATCAACCTAGTCCAATTTTACAGAATAATTGATACTTGATGAAAAATGTTGAATGAATCATGAGATTTTTTGAGAGGACGTTGTTGCCACCCTGGTGGCTTGATGCATAGCCAGAATGAAAATCATGAACTGGAATGATTTGTTCCCTGGGATTCAGTAATTTGATTTCAACGAAGGTTAATTTATCTGTATGGTGTTTTTTTTAATGATACGTCTTAATTTTAATATAAGAGATAGTTGATTTTTTTAAAAAGATAAATAACATTAAATAAATCATTTAATTATAACACATATTATAAAATGCTCGCTGATATTGAATTAACCAAACGGGACCTACGCCTATACTCTTTGATCCATTTATATAATAAACACAGGAATTCATATAAGCATGCCAATGTCGCGCTGAGTCCAAAACCTTGTTTAAGTGTGACTGGGTAGTGTTATTAGTTTGACTGAGGCAGCTTGCTTTTGACCACCTACATTAAACGTTCGATGCTCATGAGGAGGCCGGAATAATACAAATAGTCTATATACTTATCCACTTGTGTGCGCATTGAAAAATCACATTCACTTAAGTGTAGATAAAACTCATCGTGCATATTTACACACACCAGTTATTGCCTCTTTTCCTGACTTATCAAGGGTCACAAAAAAAAAAATTAAATGATCGAAGCCCGTTGTTTTTTGTCGGCATGCATATTTGCTGTCTCCACAAAGCCACAAACATATTCTTTTCTCCTGTTTAAATGGCCTCAAATAGGCCCATTTTTATTCAGAAGCTGGGTTCATGTAAGAGCCCAATAAATAGACCCAATCACTGGGCTGAAATGGGCCTATTTATCCACATTAAAAAAAACTAGTAACAGTCACCAACTTTATTTAATTTCACATAGATTATGTATGTTTACAGCCAAAGCAAAAATAAATGACTTTCTTTAAAGGAAAAAAAAATGAAAAGTTGCAGAAATCAAAAATGGGGAGAAGGGTCAAATAGATTTTTTTTTATCAAGTACATGTATTTTTTTATTGGATGCAATCATATTCGAGACACATTTAAACATTAAATATTGACGCATCTTTTAGTAGAGATTTAAACATAAGTTTGCCTTGCTGCGATAGTTTAACCCTTTTCGTTAATCCGGATGTTGAAACAAGCTTGGGCCGAAATTTCTTTCGGAGATGTTGTTTGAGCCTGAGTATTTATGAACAATCTATATTTTTTTAATGTTTTTTAAAAGAAACCGAATAGTTTTGCATTTATTTTTTTCTTTTCATTTATAATCTGAATATCATGTGATAAAAAAATTAAATGTAATACCGTAGAAACGTATGGAGAACAAATACGAACAGTTATGCAATGTTCACTCTCCGAATCTCTTATAACTAAATATATTTTTGTGCATTAAACAAATTCAATTAATTATATTAACTGTGCACAATCTGTGAATCAGGAGCTTACAAATATACGAGTGTATTGTGTGATACAATTAATTAAGTGATTTTTGGATGTGGATAAAATTATTGCGAGAGAGACTTTAGTTGATGGCCATTTGATCTATTATGGTTTCATTTAAATTAGTTGGGACTTGATGTTATTTGAAGAAGATGATTAGTATTACCTAAAACAATAATAAAGAAACGACGTTGAAACATTGATTTGGTACAATGATTCGTTGGTATTGATGGTGTTAGGCACAAGAGATTATCACAAAATACAGAAACATGGAAAAGGATATGCCATTAAAGTCCCATCTTCAACAGTTCATATCATTAACCACTAGCACCATTACATCAAAGGGGTTGTATCTTACATTATTGGAATGAGCCTCCTTTTCTCCTCTATTTCTTTTTATACTGCAAATAAATATTGCTGTATATTTACACACTGGCCTCTGATCAATATGTGTTCATCGCAATAACATTAGACAGCAGATCTCTGTCCATCATCTCCTTAAATAGATTATCTACATGTGTGTGTGTGTGTCTGATGCATAATGTATTTGTTATCCATGCTGGTTGGACCCAGCTTTTTTTTTTGCCACCAAAATTTTAGGAAAGGGGTTGGCTCACCCATGATTCAAAGGCCTGACACTTAACTTATGATCAACTGGGATTTGTCCCTATGAGCACGGAAGCATGACAAGCAAGTCCTTTTCTATCTGGCCACACAGATAGGTCCACCCGGTTTCACTTAGTTGTGGTGACGTTCCCTAAGCGCCGCGACTGGAGCTGCAACAAAGTGGCACTCTTCAAGATTGAACCCTCTCTCTTTAGGTGAGAGTACTAGCACAATCCTTTCGTCAATTGAACCCACGGACGTTGGGTGTTGGACCTAGCTTTTCACCGCAAATGACTAAGCATATCTGCATAGAAATATGGCCCAAAATAAGTGCATATGAATTTAACTGAGGGGTTAATATTAGTTTTAAATGGATCTCAAGAACTATTTTACATCCTTATCAATTTTTCTCTCTTTAAATTAGCGTATTGATATTCCATTAGCAGCAATCAAGTATGAGGGAGAAGGGAATTAAAGAATATCATTAGGTGTATGTGTTGTAGACAAAAACATGTCATATCAACTAACTTTCTCAATTTAATCAAATTGGTTTGTTAGTCTACGTTAAGAATCATGGGAGTATTTTTTTTTTTCACAAAGATGACACAAGTGAGATCAACACCCATTCTCATATTGTATCCATGTATTGGAAACAATTATAGTTGAGTTATTGTTTTGACATTTATCCCAATGAGAATTTAGATATTGATTTACTATATTGTCAGATATTAGCCTTTTTCCAGCATGAATTATTGCACTATAAGTAATCAGATGAGGGATGAGCATAAAATTCTTCATATATGTTTTTCCACTTTTTACCTCCCTTGCACGAATTAAAGCTGCACAAATTAGATGGGAAATTCAACATACACTTCCCTTAAATGGGTTGACCAACAGAATTGTTCTTGGAAAATTCAACATTACCATCTGTGATGGCAAAACCCAATAAATACATGGTCTGTTTCGGTCAACTCCACCAATCAATGAGTTGAACATAATACAAGTATCACACCTGTCTTAGTCTTGGAGAAACAATCCTGTTTGATTGACCACACAAACGAAGACATTCTAATGCTTCATATATCAGCTCTTTCTAATTAATTCAGAATGTGCCATTATCATATAATTGAACATAATATTGATCGTCCTATGAAACCAACATAGTGCAAAGATTGAACTCATAAAGAAACAACATCTTCTCAAAAGAGCTATACAAGGATGGAAGTCAGCACAAGATACCAATATCGAGCCAACGAGCTGCATCTCAAATGGAAGTATATGGCAACCTGTTCGGTAAAATGCCACTGAAAATATTGAATGGAATTAAGAGATTGAACTCATCATGAGGTTTCAAAGGATGAGAGATTGAAGAACTTGACAAAAAATTTCATAACGAGAAGATGAATCCTTGACCCAATCTATGAAAAGTGCAAAGATTGAGGATTTTGTCTTCACACGTACTGATCGAATTACCAGTCTCTATCCGTTAATCCCATCCTTCTTTTCGTCAAGAAATAAAAGTAATAACAATTGAAAATCTAATAAAAAAACCCTAAAGAATCCAATTGCATAATTCAATGTCTAAGAATACACAGTGACTAATGCTTCTGATTGTTCACAACTCACTTTCAGTTGCTGCAACGTATTTGTAGTCACATGCGAATATCTTCTGCTATACGCATGAGTAAAGATAAGTTGTGCTCAACATCATTTCTTTTTTCTTTTTGAAAAATTCAGGTATTTTTGGATGATAAATTCTTTTTATTTTTTGAAAGAAATCAAATGATATATTAATAAAATAAAAGGTTACAAAAATAATATTTTGCATGATGGAAAGCAATAAATGAGATTTGCACCGTTTGGCAACAAGTTTGCCACCTTCAAAAGCACGTTCAATAGTGTTTTTCCGTAAAACGAAATACTCTCATCCATATATTTACCTCGACTTGTGTGAAAGTACTTTTCCACCACTTTACCAAACGTACCCATTATATAATAAGTGAGAAGGGGAAACATAAGTAGTTACATAAGAGAAATTTGAAATAGCAAAAGGGAATCATTCAACATTACCAAAAAGTTTGTCATTGTGGTATTCTGAGATTGAGAGATTGCTTATTTGTGCATAAGATATGTAGCCTTTCTCTTCTTTGGAGAAGCAGTGTATGCGATTTACCAAACAAAACAAGGCTTCTTTGAAACAATGAAATATAAAATTAGCTTGTTGCTTCTCATTCTTATCCTAGTAGATGTGTCGTAGAGAAAATCCAACCCTAGCAAAAAGAATGTGTCCTTAATACTCTTTGCACATTCATTTTATGAATTAACAATATCTAACCAGAATCTAGTAAGTGATTAATCCTTAAATGTTTTTTAATGAAAAGTAGTCCCCTCTTATTTTTTTCTGTTGACCGGATAAAAAGAAGGGTATGAAATTCACACTCATTCTTAAAGTTTCTAATTATCTTAGATGGTGGAAGAATCACTCTACAATGTAGATCAATATTTCTATTAAACCAGATTAGATTTACCAAGCAAAT
Organism: Vachellia pachyceras; assembly: GCA_025593235.1. Classification (NCBI taxonomy): domain Eukaryota; kingdom Viridiplantae; phylum Streptophyta; class Magnoliopsida; order Fabales; family Fabaceae; genus Vachellia; species Vachellia pachyceras. The sequence continues at coordinate 27,557 of JANTPZ010147369.1, forward strand.
GATACCTTTTCCTTCATCCTTGTAGCCTTCATTAAATAAATTGACCAGGGAAGATTTCAGCCATTGCACAAAGGAAAGAAAGTCATTGAGGTGTAGACTGATTCATAGGCTTCCAAACCAAAGACTTTTTGAGTAAGAACAATCTACAAAAAGATGTTGAAGGGATTCTTCAACATTGCACCCAAAAGGAGACATATCTTTAGTGCTAATATAATGTGCGACAGCACATCAAAAGAGAGAATAGCCTATTGATTAACTTCTATGCACGTAATAGAAACTTGTATGGCAGAGATATTGATGAAAAAAATTTCAAGAAGGGATCAATGGATTAGGAAGTATGAGTGAGATTTTCCTGAATGAGTCTATATTATTTTTTAACATCGTAAATACTTGAGTAGTTATCTGTCCAAGCCAGTGAGTTCTGTCTTTAGAAAAAAAGAGATTGAGATTTTTAGAATTGCATTTGTATCTTCTCTAGAATAAATTAGATGAATGAGAGACCTATGCAATTGAACTGTGCTCCATGAATTAAGATCATGCACCATAACATCTGCAACTTTATGAATATTGTTAGCAGCGTCTAACTGCATAGGCCACCGAAGATGGTGTGGTTGATAGGTATCATTTATCCCGAATCTATATTCAATCTAACATTACTTGTAACCAACGGTGCTTTTCTAGTAATCGCTCTCATATCCAAGATGAATTATAAGGTTTGGTCACTGTTGGGTTTATCTGATAAATCAACATATTTCACTTTCAAAATATGAGATAAGATAGCTAAATCAAAAGAGGAGAGAATTCTCCGCACCTGTTTTGATAACAAAGCCTTCTCTCAATCGATTGTAAATAATGGATTTGTTCTTTTGGATGATATATTCTATGATAAAGCGTTTTTATTGTAATTTTATCAAACCCAATTAAAAATTGAGGTAAGAATACTAGAAAACAAGTAGAAAGTAAAAGAAACGGGTAGAAGCCAAAGTCCTACTAAGAGCTTATTTGGATGTAAGGTTAAAAATAGTTTTTACAGATTTCGAGGTAAAACCTAGGTTTTGGAGAATAAATTTTAGAAAATAGCTTTTACAGATTTCGAGGCAAATATAGGTTTTGAAAAGTGATTGGCTTGTTTGGAAGCCCAGTTTGGAAACCTAGGTTTCAAAACCTAGGTTTGAAACCTAGGTTTTCTCTTTCATACTCTTTTTTTACTACTTTTTCTCTCTTTCTCTTTCTTACTTTCCTCTTTCCTACCCACTCTTTCTTACTTTTTTGCCTCGGAATCCGTAAAAGTTATAACTTCCCAAATATAAATCACTTTTCAAAATCTAGGTTTTACCTCGGAATCTGTGAAACCTAGGTTTCAAACCTGGTTTCCAAACAAGCCCTTATATTTGGGAAGTTATAGCTTTTACGGATTTCGAGACAAAAAAGTAAGAAGGAGTGGGTATGAAAGAGGAAAGTAAGAAAGAGAAAGAGAGAAAAAGTAAGAAAGAGAAAAGAGAAAAAAGTAGTAAAAAGAGAGTATGAAAGAGAAAACCTAGGTTTCAAACCTAGGTTTTGAAACTTAGGTTTCCAAACTGGACTTCCAAACAAGCCTTTAATCAGCTAGGGGTTACGTCAATATATAGAGAGCGAAGCTGTAAGGCTAAACCATTATATTGC
>JANTPZ010147371.1:0-15224 GCA_025593235.1 Vachellia pachyceras
TGATTGGATAACTTAAGATAATAAATATAATAAACTTGACCTAAATTTTAATCATATAGATAATATTCTTAACCTTTAAAGATTAATAATAAACCACTCAACTTTCAATGAAATAACATAAAAAGAGCAATTTTATACCCTTTTAAACTTTTTAATGTGACATCTCTAAACTTTATTTTTATCCACATGTAACATAATTTTTTATAACTATTTAGATCACCCAAAAATTGACACTTCTTATTAAATCTTATTACTAGTTATTCAGGTAATTGACTAATCTAGATCAATACTTTACGACCAAACTCCTCTCCTTAATCGATCATCAATCCACCTCATTTAAACAAAGTAGGAATTGAACATTAGTTTGCCCACTTTATTACCGCCTTGGTTTCTTTTTATAAGATAAAATTAATTGAATTGTATTGTTGTTTGAAAAGTTGGTTAAATTTGTTAGGTGTCATAGGTATGTGACAAACTAATTTTGTTTTCAAAAGATGCCCTCATTTGTAAGAAAGAAAAAGAATATGTGGTGGAGACAAATATGTAATAGAGAGAAGTTATCTTGAAAAATGGGTGGAGGAAAGTCCTCCGACGGCCCTCCTCTCTCCATTAATTGTCGCTCAGCTCTCGTCTACCTGGCACATAATACGTGTATTTGGGAATATGTCGGAAGAAAGGAGTTTACAGATTCCAATAAGAATTTACGAAATCTAAGAAAAATTTACGGAATCTAAGAAGAATTTATAGATTTTGAATTTTATACCTTTCAAACTTTGCATTTGAATTTAAATCCCCCACTCAATCCTGCATGCCCGGAATGTGTCACGTTATTTGTACACTCTCCAATTAAAATGTTCAAATTGTCTTATATGGAAACTGTCTTTTGTTGGTCCCATTTTGCCTAGAAAACCATGAGGCAGAGAAATATAAAGGTTGCACCATTCTAATAGAGGCAGTCCTATTTAAGATATAATCGAATGTAAACTTAGACATATATCCAAATAAAGATTCAAACGTTGATTTGTCTCGTGAGGAATAAACATCCTCTGCTAAATATAACATGCATGTAATGAGTGTGCCAGGTCCCTCGTTTTCTTCCTCGTCAGCGGGCAACGGAGCACTCATTCGTCACCTTCGCTCTCCGATGGAACCCTTGCTATTTAATCCGAGCTTACAAATAAACTTTTGAAACAATCTTTAAATGATTAAAATACATCTTATAAAAGAAAAACAAGGCACGCCTCTAACAATCATATCTTACAAAAGAGGGAGTATTCAGTTATTAGCTCATTACTAGAATAATTACCTTCAGAAAAGATTTAATATAAAATTTAAAGATTGATGAACTTATTTATAAATCATATAAAACTCTGCATAATTTAGACATAAAAATTAAAATTAAAACAAAAGGTCAATTCTTTGTTTTTTTTTCTGCCACAAAAGTCAACATCAGCATAAGGCTTGTGGGTTTAATCGCTTCACTGAGGTGGTCACGTATTGAGTGGAATTGGTCAATGAATTAGGAAGCGGCTCACAGCTTATAGTTATATCAGAAGCCAAGCCAATTCATTCATGGAATTCAATGAAACGGTCATAGGATAATACCGGTGGGACCGACCAATGTGCGGACAACAGCTCAAGCGTGCCCCACATCGTGCTGCACCCCAATCTAGCAACTGTCCACGTGTCTGCTCGTGGTTGGTCTTCCCATATGATGTATACGAACGATCAAAGTATTCCCTTTTACCACTTCCCATATGGACTCTGATTTAATTTTTATGAGAGGCTAAAACATCTTACAACCTCATTTTCTTAATTCTCTGTCGTGGAATCAACGAGGAACAAACATTTTAGTCACTCTCATATATATATATATATATATATATGTTACTTTATTTTTTTTGTTAATAAATCATATATCCTATTGCAAAAAATTAAGACATTGACATTTTTTTGGCAGCATTTATCTTTCTTTTTTAATACAACTGGACTCAAGAAAAAAAACAAAGCCATTGACCAAGTAAGCCAAATGGAAGAGAATATCGGTTCATATTGAAACATTTTTTTGGGGAAAAAATCACTATGAGATTTGAAAAGTTTCTTTATATCAGGAAATATATATTTGGTCATTGGTTTGCAATATTTCATAAATATATACAGATTGTTTTATTTTATTATATCAACTTTTTGGACAGTTTGTTAATTTATATCTTAAGCTAATAAGAATACTTTGATATTTTTTGCGGTATTTAATTAATTGAACCCAACTAGTCTTAGGAAAAAAAAACTATTGACTAAGTCAGACATGTAAAAGTAAGTATATCATCTTTGGATTATTTGCTCATTATATTCTGGGAATTTCATCCTTGAAGCTAATTGATTTGATTTTAATGTACTTTCACCATCCATCATTGACTTCCATTAGGCCAAGCACCTAGGCACGTATTTGATGCTTGAATCAAGATTGTTTGGAAGTTGTTATTACCCTCAAGTTTGAGAATAAAGAAGGGTTAGGCTATTATCAGCTTAGGATTAAGGTTGAAAATATTAGAAAGAAGGCATCCAGAGCTAATTGTGTACTCCTCATTTTACCTCTTTAGCTTCATATTATCTAATTATTGAACCACTCTAGGGCCTTACACAACTTAAATTGACCAAAGAAGTGAGATTGAAAATTTCAACTTGAGGTTACTATTTGTTTGGTCATTTTTCAGATTTTTAGGCCAACTTTGAAAATCCATAACTGATTCCACAAAAATTGAAATTGAGTGATTCATATCTCTAAATGAAGCTTATAACAATCCCTATAGAGTAAAAATACTCATTTGTCCAAAACATGCCCGAATGATACAGTTTATTGCATGAAGTTACACTATTCATATGGTCTTTTTTTCAATTTTCCAGGTTTTTCTCTTAATTTTGGAAAATCATAACTCCTTGCACACAAGTCCAATTCCAGCAAACTTTGTCTTGTTTTAAACCTTACCATATAAAATATTTTTCCACCAAGTTTTAGATCCATTGGGATTCATTTACTATTTTTCCTCATAGCTCAAAATTAAGGGATTGGAAAGGGCATTAGACCCTTTTAGCATGTAACTTCACTCAATTCTTTGCCACATGATTTCATCCCTTTCATTCCACCTTTACTCCCATAATAATGCCATATTCACATACTATAATTTATATTGCCACATACTTATAGCATGAAGAGGTTTAGATTACATTCAACCCAAAATTTCCTATATATATACATTAAACATATTACATAATGTGGCAACTAAACCATCATCTCATGCTTCATCAATCCTTACACACCTCTCTTTTCTCCCTCCTTGCACTTGTACCTAGGGTTTGTTATTGGAAAGGGTGAGATTTCAAGGAAATCCCAGTAGCAAACAACTCTAACAATACATCAATATGCATGATAAACAAAGAGAAACAATTATGCCATGCATACAAAAATAAATCTTACTTTAATCACATTTGCACAAGGCGAAGGCAATCATTCTAAAGCTACAACCATGCACTTTTCACAATCAAGATTTTTCATTTCAAGTGGCTACAATCACACATCAAACATGGGAATTATCATATATATCAAATCAATGCAAAGTTGATGTCAAAGATAGGAGCGTTGCTACCTTAGTTAGAACTTTCCTTGAAACTTGGAGGCTCTCTTGATCACCCTTCCAAATTGTCCCTTGTACAATTTAATATCCTACACAATTCATAACATCATGGCCATTAATCTCAAGCCATTTCCAAGTCAAGAAACACTTTAAAGCCCCATAAAAATCCTTTGGCAGTTTAAGTGTTCTTAAAACCCTTAAACTTGGGAATTCATTCCCAATGCTTCCAAAATTATTTTCTCACTTTCATTCTACACAATTCTTCATTCTAAAGCCATTGGAAACATTAAAATCATTGGCATCAAGTTTAGGGTTACTATTCATGTCACTATTCACGGCTTTTTGGGCCAGATTGAAAATTCATAACTAATTCTAGAAAAATCAAAATTGAGTGCTTCCAATTTATATTTGAAGCTCATAAATTCCTCTACATGAGAAAAATACTCATTGGTTCACTATCTTGCCCAATTGATACAGTTTAATACTTAAAAATGCACTATTCATTTGGCAATTTTTCATTTTTCCCAGATTTTTCTGTGATTTTTTGCTAATTTTGGAACATCATAACTCTTTGTACAAAACTCCAATTCCAGTGTTCTTTAGCTCGTTTTAAAGCTTGCAATATGAACTATTGTTTTGTAAAAATTCATCTCATTTGGAGTTCATTTACGCTGTTTTCCAATATGTCAAAATATGGGGTTTGACCAACTTTACATGAGCCAATTAGTCAACCTTGTTAACTCTTCATAATTTGACCTATTAACTTCTAAACCCCTTTTAATTATGATTAACCATGAATTTGTGAATATCTAAAGCATACATTCACTACTTCATAGCTACCAGGGGTTTAATTTACAAACCACATACAAACTTAAACATAGGCTTTTAACATCGCACATAACTTTAATGCATAAAAGCACAACATTATGCTTTCTTGAATCACCATTCATTTTGCTCTTACCCTTTCTTGAACTTCCACCTACATGGTTGGTTGGGGGAATAATGAGATTTTTGGAAATCTCAATAGCAAAACTATCTAACACATTTCACAAATTGCATGGCAACTTTAAGCATATGTGTGAATGTATAAAAGTGCAACATGTAACATATAAATGCAAATGGCCATAGCATCTAAAGAACATATTCACACCTTTATCATCATAAATTTTCAACAAGTCATGCATATTTCATCAATCATTTTCAAAACAACTTAGATTAGGGTTAGATGGTCTTGCTATTATAGTAGTTCCTGATCCAGATGAAGTGTATCCGGGGTTCATTTCCATTTCTAGATCCTCTTCTTCTATTAAGAGCTTTTCCTTCGATACCGGCATCTCTACCTGACTTACAAGTTCTGGACGACTTGATCCAACTCATATGCCTCTCTACCCCATCTAGATATATGCTAATTGAAACCCTCATCCATGTAGAGTAGCGTATTCTCAGAGTCCTCAGGTGTTAGCATCCAGTATGCGCTGAAGAGAAATAATCTTTATCAAACACTGGACCTTCATATCCTTATCCCCTGCACATTCTGGTAGTTCTTGTGCTAGCCCCTTCTCTTTTTCAAACACTTCATTTAAATTCTGAAATGATTCTATCACCTTGGAACCAATATCTGAAGGTTCCTTCTTATCATGTTCTTCCACTGGTATACTTGGCTTTTCATGTTTAACCAGTTACATTTATTCATAATTTCATGAATATAGAACATAACTAACTAGCATATCATCATAAGAGGCAACCAATGCATAACATAATATTTAGCTCATGACATTCAACTTCATATGCATATTGAATAATAGTGCACAATATATCAAATAACAATGCACAATTATTCCAAACAAATCCCATACCTTTACTCTAATACCAAACAAGTGTAACACACCTTAACATTGCATTTAGCTTCATTTTATATCCATTCAGAAGCACCTTTAGGCCTTTAGTGACGTAGAGTAACCAAGGAGTGAAAAATAAAATTTTCAAGTTTAGGGTTACTATTCATGTCACTATTCACGGCTTTTTAGGCTAAATTGAAAATTCATAACTAATTCTAGAAAAATCTAAATTGAGTGCTTCCAATTTCTATTTGAAACTCATAAGTTCCTCTACATGGGAAAAATACTCATTGGGTCCCTAGCTTGCCCAATTGATATAGTTTAATACTTAAAAATGTACTGTTCATTTGGCAATTTTTCATTTTTCCCAGGTTTTTCTGTGATCTTTCGCTAAATTTGGAACATCATGACTCTTCATACAAAACTCCAATTCCAGTGTTATTTAGCTCGTTTTAAAGCTTGTAATATGAACTTTATTTCTGTAAAATTTCATCTCATTTGGAGTCCATTTACTCTGTTTCCTGATAGGTCAAAGTATGGGGTTTGACCAACTTTACATGCGCCAATTAGTTAAACTTTGTTAACTCTTAACTTCATAATTTGACCTATTAACTTCTAAACCTCTTTTAATCATGATTAACCATGCATTTGTGAATATCTAAAGCATACATTCACTACTTCATAGCTACCAGGGGTTTAATTTACAAACCACATACAAACTTAAACATAGGCTTTTAACATCGCACATAACTTTAATACATAAAAGCACAATATTTTGCCTTCTTGAATCGCCATTCATTTGCTCTTACCCTTACTTGAACTTCCACCTACATGTTTGGTTGGGGGGATAATGAGATTTTTGGAAATCCCAATAGCAAAACTATCTAACACATTTCACAAATTGCATGACAACTTTAAGCATATGTGTGAATGTATAAAAGTACAACATGTAACATATAAATATGGGGTTTGACCACCTACATGATAGGTCAAAGTATGGGCTTTCACCAACTTTACATGTGCCAATTAGTCAAACTTTTAAACTCTTAACTTCATAATTTGACCTATTAACTTCTAAACCTCTTTTAATCATGATTAACCATGCATTTGTGAATATCTAAAGCATACATTCACTACTTCATAGCTACCAGGGGTTTAATTTACAAACCACATACAAACTTAAACATAGGCTTTTAACATCGCACATAACTTTAATACATAAAAGCACAATATTTTGCCTTCTTGAATCGCCATTCATTTGCTCTTACCCTTACTTGAACTTCCACCTACATGTTTGGTTGGGGGGATAATGAGATTTTTGGAAATCCCAATAGCAAAACTATCTAACACATTTCACAAATTGCATGACAACTTTAAGCATATGTGTGAATGTATAAAAGTACAACATGTAACATATAAATATGGGGTTTGACCACCTACATGATAGGTCAAAGTATGGGCTTTCACCAACTTTACATGTGCCAATTAGTCAAACTTTTAAACTCTTAACTTCATAATTTGACCTATTAACTTCTAAACCTCTTTTAATCATGATTAACCATGCATTTGTGAATATCTAAAGCATACACATAGCTACCACATATGTAGGGGTTTAATTTACAAACCACATACAAACTTAAACATAGGCTTTTAACATCGCACATAACTTTAATGCATAAAAGCACAACATTATGCCTTCTTGAATCACCATTCATTTTGCTCTTACCCTTTCTTGAACTTCCACCTACATGGTTGGTTGGGGGGATAATGAGATTTTTGGAAATCTCAATAGCGAAACTATCTAACACATTTCACAAATTGCATGGCAACTTTAAGCATATGTGTGAATGTATAAAAGTGCAACATGTAACATATAAATGCAAATGGCCATAGCATCTAAAGAACACACTCACACCTTTATCATCATAAATTTTCAACAAGTCATGCATATTTCATCAATCATTTTCAAAACAACTTAGATTAGGGTTAGATGGTCTTGCTACCTTTTGCTCTTAATTTTCCTTTAGCTTGAATGCTTTCTTGACCATTTGGAAAATTAATCCCTTGCACCAAACTCTTGCCTACAAAATTCATAACATTATGGCCATTATATACAAGCCATTACCAATATAAAAATCAACGTAAAACTCCCTTGAACTTCCCTTTGAATTACATAAACCTTAGAGCATTTAAACTTGTCTTTCTACTTTCCAATGCTTTTCAAAACTTGTGCTCACTTATACCCTACACAAAACTTCATTTTAAAGCCATTGGAAACATTTAAATCATCAAAACAACACTCCTTTGTCCACTTTCCAGATTTGCACGAAAAATCACAAGTGGAAGGAAAGTGATTCTCTTTCAAGTTTCCATGGTAAGTAGCATCATTTTCTTATTTCTAAACTCATTATCATGGATTCTATAGCTTAAATTCAACTCTCCCTCATTCCATAAAAATTTTGGCAGCATAACCCCTTAGGGTTTTCAATCCCAAAATTCAAAACAACAACTAAACAACAACAATATATACACCAAATTACTCCCCACAACCCAAGGAGCATTTTGCACCTCAGTATTAGCTCTAACTCCCTATCTTTCCCACTTTTGATCTCAAGAATACCAATCTTGGATCTTGAGAAAGAGAAGCTTATCCAAAATTTCAAGCCTATAGAAAGAAAGAGGGAGTTACAAGCATCAAGAAAATGTGTGAGTTTGGTTGATTAGACTTTTACCTTGAGTTTTATAAAGCTTGTTCCTCCTCTTAGTTCTCAAAGATGGAGTCTTCTTTCTCCAATTTTCCAGCTGCAAACTCAAGGCCAAAATGAGGTGGAAGAAGGGAAAATTTCTGTTTTATTAATCCCTTGATAAATAATAAACGGCTAAGATGAAAGCTTACTTATTAAGCTTTAATCTAAGGACTTAAAATTGCATCACATATACAACACATGCTTGTTTCTCATTGGCTATCCAAAAGTGGTCATAATGGGAGCACATGGATGAAAAATCTGTTGGGAACATTGGTTACACTAACCAAACCGGTTACCATTCGGTTACTTCTACCGATTACAACTTTCATCGGTAAAAGTAAATTAATTACAATAAATCTTTTTCTACTTTTCTGGAGATATTTTCTTCCTCATTTAATCTTGATATTTTCCTCTTGAATATTTTAAATTTATTGTCCCCAAAATACCCCTTGATTTCCTCAAATTTTACAGGATTATTTTATCTTGTCTAAAATCCTTAAAAACGAGCAATCGAAGGGCAAAATACTTTCAGGGCTTTAAAAATTTCTACATTTTTCACTGATACTCTAGCCCTTTTTCTTTTCCCAAAATTCCCTCTAGATTTTCTAAAATTAATTTTTGAAATAAATTACATTTCAGGATTTTTCGTGTCTTTCCCGGTTTTCGGGGAAATAGCCTTAATCGTACATAGGGCAATAATTTTATTAAATACTATAAAATTCACTGAATTTTTCTATGCCCTGAACTCAACTGATTAAGGTCCCTTGATACCTCAAATAATTATTTTCGGCCATTAAATCTTCAAAATTCTATAAGATTTTCAACAATCCATCAAATCTCTGTTAATCAGTTAGTTCTGTTCTATCTTTTGGGCCTCTGTGAATTTTTTTGATATTTTGGTCAACGGTTGACTTTTTGACTTTAACTTTGTCAAATGACCGTAATACCCTTACACTTTCTCTTAATGACCAAAATGCCCTTTTACAGTCTAACTTTTCATAATTTCCCATTTTGTCCTTGACCTTTTTTCCCTTGAACTTTTGGTTTCTAACTCCTTGAGCACTTCCCAAGAGTCACTGTTGGAAATTGTGCCCTAGGGCCAATCACTGTACTTCACATATTATTTATTTTAATGAATTTTCTCCATTTAATTATCATAAACTTTGCTTGTTTATTATGATAATTGCATCCTTGGGCAAATTATGAATATTATCCTAAATGTCCCTGATCAGTTATCTATGTGGGAACAACGATAAATCAAGACCAGTATGACTTTGATAAGGTATGGAGATATAAGTCAAAGTTATAGACACTTGTAAGAGTACAAAGTGCTGGACTGACCCGCTATGAGAAATCTACATGGATTAAGTCATTAGCTTATCTCATATGTAATCACGTCACAATGCCCTTCGACCTGAGATTATCATGGATTCCTACATGAGAGTCGCTAAGCTTTGACCTAGTCAAAAGTCACCTTTGACTGGGTGATGATAAAGGCTATGATCAGGCTTAGGGGTTTTCATGTGGAGGAATGTGAGTGATCAATATGGGATTTGTCCCTCACATTAGTTGAGAGATATTACTGGGCCCCTCGATGAGTGAGTTTGATAAATGTATGGCCATGCTGTAACGAAAAGGGGTTTTCATTTCTTTAATCGGACTACTCAGGGATCGAGAAAGTAATGGTCGGGAATAGGAGGATGACGTCATCCATGCCTCATCCTTGACCGAAATATCGGGTGACAAAAGGGACGTAATGTGGTTGCATAAAAGGTTACTTCATGTTAACGATCCCCGTATGATTTGGGTAGTCGTAATGTCTTGCTAGAGACAACTTGCGACTTGTGAGCTTATGGTGAGATTAGCCCACTGCGAACTTTATATGGGCCTATGGGGTCGCACACAAGAATAGCCCAACATAAGCTTTATTTCTAGGGTTTATTCGAATTTTAAAATATATGTGTATATATGTTGAAATTCGAAATTGAACAATATTATATAAATAATATTTGTATGTGTTAGTTTAATTTATTTGATAAATTAAATAACTAACATCAATTTAATTTATAAAGATAAATTAAATCTGTTGGCTCATTATTTGGATTAATTAAATGGATATGATTTGATCAGATCAATTTAATCCAAATTAAGATTGCAAAATTCGAATTTCACATTTTGAATTTCAAATTTCGAATTTCAAAATTAGATTTTGAATATCCTTTTGAAATTCGAATTTCAAGATTAGATCTATAATATCTTTTGAAATCCGAATTTCAAGATTAGATCTAGAATATCTTTTATTTGAAATTCAAAATTCAAGATTAGATCTAGAATATCTTTTGAAATCCGAATTTCAAAATTAGATCTAGAATATTTTTATTTGAAATTCGAAATTCAAGATTAGATTTAGAATATCCGAATTTCAAGATTAGATCTAGAGTATCTTTTATTTGAAATTCGAAATTCAAGATTAGATCTAGAATATCCGAATTTCAAGATTAGATCTAGAGTATCTTTTATTTGAAATTCGAAATTCAAGATTAGATCTAGAATATCTTTTGAAATCCGAATTTCAAGATTAAATCTAGAATATCTTTTATTTGAAATTCAAAATTCAAGATTAGATCTAGAATATCTTTTGAAATCCGAATTTCAAGATTAGATCTAGAATATCCTTTTGAAATTAAAATTTGAAGTTCTCAATATTAATACTTGATTATGATGCTGATGCGGATCAGCAATCTAACTCTTTGAATTCAAGTAATCTATTGCAAATTCCAAGTGGTCCAATCACAAGAGCAAGATCCAAAAAGATTAAAGAATCATTAAATGGGCTAGCACAGGAGACATGGATAAAGCAAATAGTAGTTGGATCAGATCTGGATGGAAAAGCTAAAAAGGTCACTAATCTCATTTGGGCTGATAATGGAGTTGCGGATCAAGTTTTGGGTTTAGAGACGTGAAACAAAAGAGCTTGGGCTAAGTGCTTCACATGGGAGGACTCATTTGGGCCTAAATAAGCATATTTTGGGCTTTAAATGATGATAATATTTTATGGCTTTTATTTGCACGAAAATTACATACTAGTTGGCAGATTTGACTTTTGGAGTTTCCTGTTTTAAGAATTTCCTTATTTGCAATCACTACAAATTAGGTAGCTTTCTAGTTTCCTTTTCTTAAGAGTTTCCTTCTTTGCATTCACTGCAAATTAGGTAACGGTTGACTTTCCTTTTTTCTTGAGAGTGTCCATTTTAATTAGACTTTAATATTTGCAATTAATGCAAATTAGGCCAGATTTGTGAGTTTCATCTAAATACTTTGTAACGCCTCTTTTGACGGCAGACTTGGATTTTGAATCAAAAGATTGCATATTCATGCACTTTGAGAGGATTCTCTCTAGGGTTCTTTTCAGAACTAACAGACTTATCAAGGCTTGATCAACCTTGTGGCGTCTTCTAACACTTAGGGTCCTTGTTCTTCCGTGTTTAAGGGTTCAAGTGGATCGTTGACCTTTGTTTAGCTTTCTTGGTGTGCGTATATTTTAGATTGGCTGTGGGTTCTTGGGAACTTTCCCTAGTGGGTTCGCACCAGATGCACTCTATGAGCTTTATAAATATAAGTGCTCATGGACAGAAGAGACATCCCATTCTGAACTTGCATTCGCTCTTGAGCCATGAAACCCTAGAAAGAGAGAGTGAAAACAAAGAGGCACTAGCACACTGCTATTATTGGAGAATGTTCACATGGATACCGATAGATGGAGGCGGTTGAAAGAAAGTCGACTCCTCGTGATCGGAAGCAAGAGCGCGGAAGGTTGTGGAGTTTGAAGAGATCCAGACGCAGAGGAAAGGACAATCTCAAAACGCAAAAGGTACGCCTTCATCTCCTCGATCTAAACGCCTTTGACAGATTCATATTTGGGATTAGAAAATTTTAAATTCCGCTACTTGTATGTCCTAATCCCAACAGTCACCCATCCTGGAATTACTCCCAGGGCGAGCACACTTAACTTTAAAGTTCCTACCGACTTCCATCCACCGAGCCAAATCTGATTCCGCGACTTCTGGCCCAACAACATCAATTTTTTCCGTAATTTCTATTCGTGGGCTTTAACTTGACTTCTGACTGCCCTTTTTATCCAATGACCATATTGCCCTTGGTCTTTATACTTAATGACATTTATGTCTCTGGCTTACATTCTTAGTAATCTCAAAGCCTGAGGACTAAATTGACCAGGGTCTCTTTGGTCTATTGACATCTTTTCTTTCTGTACTTTCATTTCTGGGCCTTGTCTTATCTCATATCTATCGATTTGGCCTCTATTTCAGTTTACAGAAAATGGTGGATATTACACCTTCAGTGGTGTCTTTCTCTTCTCCTTTGGTAGCCCAAAATCTCGTGCAAATGGACAAGAAAGAGAAGAATATCTTGCTTTAATTAATCTCTTGAGACATAAATTAATCTAATGGTCCACTGGCTTAAGGAACCGTGGTTTCTCTTATCCACTGGCTTCCTCTTTTCCTATACTACTTGTCTCTGGCCTTAACTCATTTTATAATTACCGGTTTAACCTTTATAGTAAAACTTGGATATTACAAATTCTAGAAATTTTTGATAGCCTAAAATCCAGTTACTTGTCGGTAGGCCGTTTATCAGTATTTCGGCAGCGTAAAGTAACCCTGTGGAAACTTGAGATTTCCAGGGATATTATTGTCATAATTATTTTTTCGCATGAGTTATCTATATTTGGAGATTAAAAGAGGGAAATAGATGTCTCCAAACAAGTGGAAAAATTTACAGGAATAAATTTATTTTATCCGTATAAGTTGTAATCAGATCAAGTATTTGGATCCTAACCGAATTGGTTGGATAACCAAGTCTCCAACTAATAGTTACTTCACTTTATAAGCACCAATAAGAAGAAACTATGTGTAAGTGGTGGTGGACAATTATGGACCCTTAGATCAACTCTTTAATTTCAAGACCAAATCTCCACCCTCCATTCTTTTGTGAAGAGTTAATTAAATCAATTTCTCTCCTCTTCTCTCCTCATTTTTGGCTGACTTTCTTCAGCCTTGGATGAGCAAAGAAGATGTTATTGTTGAAGCTCAAGAGAAGAGAAAAGCTTAAAAAAAACTCAAGGAAAGTGAAACATCAAAGAGCAATCTTGGAAGAAGGAGAAAGAGAGCATAAAAAGTCAAGAACAAGTTAATAATCAAAGGTAGCAAAACTCCTAACCAAAGTAATATCGTAATGAAAATGTTTTGTGAACTATGCAAGACTTGATGTTGAAAATTTGTGATGATGAATGGTTGAATATGTGCTTTTGAATGCTATGACCAAATACATATCATTGTTTAGTTTGCACATTTCATACTATGTCCATCTCACATTCATTTGTAAAGGTCTGTATCATGCGTAATTGTATGTGTGTTATTGTGTTTTGCTATTGGGATTTCAAAGAAATATCACTCTACCCAACTAACCATTTTAGGTCCAAGTTCAAGCAAAGGTAAAGGCAAAGTGAATGAAGAGTAAGGAAAGCATTATGATGCATTTTGCTTGTCAAGTTATGTGAAGGTGCTTTTATGTTCATGTTTATATGCTTTGGACTTATTGTAAAACCTTAAACCTCTACTTGGTGATGTGTATATATGTGTAAATCTATATATATGATCATGTGACATAAGTTAGTCATGGTAAAAAGGGTTTTACACAATTTTGAGAAATGTAAAGTTTTGAAGAAAGGGGGTTCCAAAACCCTTCAAAGTTCCCAAACTTTGAGCGGTGATGAAAAATAGCTAATCAAGTCCAATTGAGCTGAAATATTTCAGAAAAATAGCTCATGTGGTGAGGTTTAAAATGAGTCTAAGATCACTGAATTTGGGCATTTTTACAAGAAGTTATGGTTTTCCAAAGTTAAGGGGAAAACCTGGAAAAATGAAAAATGACCATATAAATAGTACATTTTCACGCAATAAACTGTATTGATTGGCCAAGTTTTTTAGCCAATGAGTATTTTTTCCCTATAAGGAATGTTTCAAGCTTCATATAGAAAATTTGAACCACTCAATTTTAATTTTTCTAGAATTACTTATAAATTTTTCAAAGTTGGACCATAAATATGGAAAAATTGACCAAATGAATAGTAACTCAAGAAGAGATTTTCAATTTCACTTCTTTGGTCAATTTGAGCTATGTCAGGCCTAAAAGTGGTTCATTAATGATATAATATGAAGTAAGAGAGGTAAAGTAAGGAGCATTATATATAGCGTTTAAAACTGCTAATAAGTTCAACTGCGAAAATGAAATACGTTTCAAAGCTATTCGAAAATCAATACTAAATAGTAAATCTTTTATATTTCATTGTAAAATATGTAATAAAACTGTAAATTAGAAAATAAATATATTATAATTATATATTACACATATATTAATTAATACACATTCAATATATAGGTTGAAATTTAAATTTTATATTTTTATAAATAATTAACAACTTAATTTAAAAATTCTGATTGACATGAAAATAAATTAATATCAAATGCTCAAATAAGTACAAATATATGTTCAAATAATAATGTATTAAATAATAAAAAAATCAATCATCCAACTATTGGGGCTGGGGTCATTCTGATCCTGGGGAGGGTCCTCTCTCTTAGCAGGCTGTGGAGGCTGGGGTTAGGTTGAACTGGTAGAGGTATGAAGAAGCTTAACACAGGAGAAAGCAGTGGAGGAGCAGCGCCAGACTAAGCCATCTAAAATGCCATCTGTAGTAGGGAATTTGCAGTTTACCTCCACATCTCTATCTACACTTGCAGCTAAACCTGTGCTTGCAGCTGGCCCTTAATCTCCTTATGTATTTGTGCATGTATCTCCTCTTTAATCCCAACACCCATAAACTCTCTGACCAGATCAGGATCATTATGCCTTATAGGTCTAGATATTGTTGCCTGGGACACAACAGTAGAAGATGAAAACCACAACTATTTTGCTTCCTTCCACCT